>JAVFBZ010003816.1:0-12450 GCA_032466195.1 Katharina tunicata
ACTTTTTATATATGTTTTATTTTTTATTTAACATTTCCAAACATATTATAGCCTATAATGGTTCTGAAACTGTGTCGCTAAAAGCTCTCCCTGTATGTTATCAAATATTAAAGTTGTTAAGCTTGTTCTGGTCAAAAACGACATCTGAACAAAGATCTCGAATATACAAAATGGAGACATTTACGCATATCGGAACCCACTGGGAAACACAGCACCCTGTTTCACCAACAAGTTTAACACTCCTCCACGCCCCACGGGGAACCACTCTTTACTACCCTAATCAGAAAATTTCAACAAAAGGTAATTGTATCACAGACCTTTACGTAACAATGCGATATACAACTAATTTCTATTTGAGCTAACCGTCACTAATCCGACATGCAAAATGTTTCCACGGTTAACTCCAATTTGTCAATCAAACAGGCAGTGGGCGGAGCGTGCTGACGTCACAAGCACCGCAGCGTGTTGAAGGAGTTTGTATTCAGTTATGTACAGCGAAGCTGGAGAAAGCGAACTGGAAATACTTTTATCGCTTTTTAACTCTAATTTTGCAAGAAGTGTATGAATGTATATATTCTATAGAGCAGGACCAAGTGCTATTATACAAATAGATATGTGCCTAGTTATAGATGTCTGAAACAAGTTACATTTAGCTCGAATACCTGTAGAAATGATTTTTAATGTGTTGTGCTCAGTGGCTGATCGCACGATGAGGGGCTATTTTACCTGCAGTGGCCCGCGGAGTTGAGAACGCTCTTGTAAGGTAATGAGACTGCGTTTGTTTTTCGTTTCGCTGTTAAAATAATGCAAGTTGTAATTAATATCTTCCTGAAACCCAGGGTACTATCGACAGACGAATGCTAACTCACAAATAAACCCTTAAATTGTATAACTTGATTTATTTTCCAGGTGACAGTGGGTTGTTGTACAGTCATCGGCTCACGGTTCTTCGCCCAGGGTGGACAGCAAGCTAGGGCGACATGGCTACCGTCCGGACTCCCTACAAAACCCTCCCTTCCAGGACTTTTTACCATGTTATAAGACTGCTCTGTTCACTGTTTCTTGTTAAATATGCCCAAGGACAGGGCCCAGGGAGTGGAAGAGTAGTTTTTGATTTGTCAGAAGGAATGCGATCAGGGTTTGTAGTGGGAACAATAGCTACACAAGAAGGATTTACATATAGTTTTAATGAAAATAACAATTATTTTTCACTTGATCCCAACTCGGGAACAATCACAACTTCCACAGTTCTAGACCGTGAATCTCTACCTCAAAACAGAATTGACTTGCTTATTGTTGGACGACATTCAGATTCATCTCAGACTTCTTATCCAATTGAAGTTTCAGTCAATGTTTTGGATGTAAATGACAATGCTCCGACATTTACAAAGAGCAGCATTTCAGTGACTATACCAGAAAATGCTCAAAAAGGGACACAAACGTTAATAGGCACTGCCACTGACCCTGACCTAGGAAGTAATGGAACTGTCGGAAATTACAGAATTATTTCTGGTAATAATGACGTCAAGTTTATTCTTGTTGAACCTCAGCGGCTCAGTCCTTATATGTATATAGAAAATATTGGGTCGTTAGATCGAGAGATTGTAGACTTTTACCAGCTCAGGATTTCAGCCGAAGACGGTGGCTCTCCAAGAAAAGCTGGATATTTGTTAATTAACATTACAGTACAAGATGTTAACGACAATCCACCAATATTTGACCACAGTGATTATACGGCTAGTATCAACGAGAGTGCAGGTGCTGGGACGTCAGTAATCAGGGTTCATGCAACAGACAGAGATAAAGGCCGTAATGCTGATATTACCTATTCCATCACTGATGAGACGAATCAGTTTACAATTGACTCTGAGACTGGAGAAATTAGTAATATAGCGAGTGCTGACCAGTTAGTGTGTCATCGTGAGTGTCAGAGGTCAGTCATGTCACAGTGTCATGCTCGAAGCTGTTTTATTACTGTAGAAGCTCACGATCTTGGTACTCCATCATTGACCGGAAGAGCGTATATAAGCGTTAATTTAATAGACGAAAACGATCATGGACCCAACATTTCCTTCACACACATGCCAGACAATTCCAAGCCTTATTCAGCAGTGGATGAGAATGTACGCTTATCTCAAGTTGTAGCAATTGTGAGTGTATTAGATGCTGATCAGGGTTTAAATGGACAGACAATGCTCACTATTGTTCGTGGAAACGAAGAGGGACATTTCAAACTTTTAACAAGCGGTACCTACAATCTGATTCAAGTATCGGCTAAATTAGACAGAGAAAGAACCAGTGTATATAATCTCACAATGCAAGCCACCGACAGAGGTTCGCCCCCAAAAACTTCTACAGCATACCTAATTATAAACGTTAACGATGTGAATGACCACGCCCCGGAATTCCAGCAGTTAACTTACAGTCAAACATTAGGAGAACTTGTACCCGAGGGTAGCTTTGTGGCCAGTGTCATCGCTACTGATTTGGACAGTGGCGTAAATGCTGATGTCACCTACTCCATATTATCTGGCGACGATCATGGCTGGTTTAAAATTGACCAATCAACCGGCTTGGTGACCACTGCCCAGAGACTAGATTATGAAACCACCTCTCATTTAACGTTGAATATTTCCGCCACTGATGGAGCCATTTCTCCTAATAAGAATTTCACGACATTAAGAATAACGATCATCGATGAGAATGACATGGTTCCCCTGTTTAACCCATCTATGGTTAGAGTTAACATTACGGAGGGTACAGCAGCACCTGTTCATGTTGCCACCTTAACCGCCACTGATAACGACCAGGGAGAAAATGGCACTGTCAGATACCAGTTCCACCATAGTGTTCAGGATAAATATCCCGGTGTATTCAATCTAATATCTGGTACATCTAGAATAGAGACAACCAAGACCTTAGACAGAGAGACTATATCTGATTATACCATTTACCTTCTTGCTATAGATGGGGGAATACCACCACTTTCTTCCACCGCCACCATTAATTTGAAAGTACTTGATATTAATGATAACTCCCCAATTTTCTACCCTGACCAGTATTACGCCAGGGTCTTTGAAAACCAGGCAGTGTCTACATCGGTGGTTGAAGTAAAGTGTGGTGATGATGATGAAGGAGCTAACAGTGACGTGATATTCGCGATCAGTGAAGGAGATAGCCAAAGCTTCTCAATTGATTCTGTTACTGGACTCATTTCGACTACAAGGAAACTAAATAGAGAGCAACGCTCTACCTACAGTTTGACAGTATCCGCCAGAGATAATGCGCAACCAAGCAGAAGTGCAGAAACTTCTGCACGTGTTCATATTGTGGTTGCAGATGAAAATGATGAAATACCAGTGTTTGTCGGTGCACCATACAACTTTCGAATTCGTGAAGATGCAGATGACCAGGCTACGAATATTGGTAGAAAAGCGGGAAATGTTACAGCCACTACAAGGGACACTGTTGGAATTACTTACAGTATTGTAGACGGTGACCCAGATAATTTGTTTTCCATAAACCCCTTGTCCGGCATCATTACATCTAATAAGAAGGTAGATCGTGAAGTCAAATCGTCCTATAAACTGACAGTTATGGCTGCAGGAGGGGAAATGTTTAATTCAGAGCAAGTAACAATCCTAGTAGAGGATGTAAATGACAATGCACCGTTTTTTCCCAGTAACAGTTTAGATTTTGATGTTTTGGAGAATGCTGGTATTGGCTATGATGTATGCCTGGCTAAAGCGGTGGATCAAGATGATGGACCTAATTCACAGGTAAGCTACACTCTTAAGGCAGATGCAGGTAACACCTTTGCTATCCGGCCTGACTCTGGGATAATCTATCTGCTAAAGCCCTTGGATATCTCTCTAGTGAAATCTTACACAATGGTTGTAACAGCTTCTGACGCAGGAACTCCCCAGAGAACAGCCTCCATGGAGGTAAACATCTATGTGCAAGATGTCAACGATCACACTCCAACATTTCCATATCAGAACTATGAAGTGTCTTTGCTAGAGTCTAGAACTGTCAATGCTATGTTCTTTAATCTGTCTGCAAGTGACGGTGATTATGGAATGAACAGTCAGATTGTATATAACATCACTCGTGGCAATGATGGTGGAAGTTTTGGAATTTTCCCCAACGGAATCCTGTACGTTGCCCATCCCCTTGATCGAGAAACAAGAGATTTTTATCGTCTTACTGTATCTGCATCTGATTTAGGGGAACTTCCACGAAGCTCTTCGATGAACCTTACAATTCATGTCCTGGATGACAATGATAATCGCCCAATGTTCCTAAATACTACGTACAGTTTATATGTGGAAGAAGCCATGCCAGCTAGATCACTCCTCGGCTCTGTCAGTGCTACGGATAAAGACATTGGAAGGAATGCAGAAATTTCATATTCTCTAGCAATAGAAAATGATAATTTCACAATTAATTTACAGACAGGTGAAATATATACCTTAGTTTCTTTTGATAGAGAAGATGTAATAAGGACAACAGGTAGAGATTTTATTTCGTTTGAAATCAAGGCGACCGACAATGGATTAAAACGTCTAGATGACCGCGCCACTGTGAATGTTTACATATCAGATGTTAATGACAACCCACCTGTATTCTCCAAACCCCTTTACAGTATACCGCTACATGAACAGGCTCCAGTAAATAGCCAGGTGCTAAAAGTCAGTGCAGCAGACCTAGACGCTGGATTAAACAGTTATATCTCTTATAGTTTAATCTCCGGTGACGGATTAGAGAAGTTTGATATTGATACAGCTTCAGGAGTGATAATCCTTACCAGCCGCATTGATAGAGAAACAAAGGATATGTACCATCTAACTGTGCTAGCCAGTGATAACGGAAAACAGAACCAGAACAGCGCCACTGCCTCAGTTAGGATTTCTATTGTTGACGACAATGATAATTTCCCTCAGTTTGTTCAGACCTTACTGGAGACACACCTGATAGAAACCACACAACCTGGACAAGTTATTACTCAATTTGTTGCCAGTGACAATGATATTGCTAATAATGCTGCTGTCTCTTACAGAATCACAAGCGGTAACATTCTCGAAACTTTCAGTCTGGATTTTACCACAGGGAAACTGTACCTTGATAAACCTCTGGATTATGAAGCTAGACAGAATTACGCATTAAACATTACTGCAGAAGATTTTGGTAGCCCCAGATTGTCTTCCTACATTCGGTTCATTGTTAATGTGGACGACTTTAACGATAATCCTCCGTCTTTTCCTAATGTTCCAATAATGAGACAGATCACTGAAGGTCCGTCTGTGCAATCCCCTGTTGTTAAGGTGACAGCAGATGACCCAGACTCGGGAATTAATGGCGATATTTATTACTCAATATTGAGCCAGGATCCAGCAGGTGACCATTTTAGGATTGACAGTCGCTCAGGTATGATCTACATTAATTCTGAAATTGACCGAGAATTCTCTGATCAATTTAACCTCACCATCGTTGCAACTGACCAGGCTGAGCCAATTAATATCAGAAAATCAGCCAAAAAATCTGTTCTAATCATGGTGACGGATCGTAATGACAATGCCCCGGAGTTTGTGTCAATGGCTGCAGTGGGTGTCTTACCCAATTCTCCCGCCAGTACCCAGCTTATGACAATCTCAGCATCCGATGCTGATGCTGAAAAAAATAGTTTAGTTCGTTATCGCTTCGTCACTGCAGATAGGAATTTATTCGCTTTAGACTCTGAGAGTGGATTATTATACCTGAGTTCATCTCTTCCATCAGAGCCTTTGATTCATCAGGTAACTGTGAGGGCAGAAGATCAAGGTGTACAAGACGTGTTGGGACAAAGTTATTCCAACATGAGAATTACCATGTTTGTGAAATCTGCTACTGATAATGGTCCCACCTTTAATCAGGCTTCATTTGGAGGGAAAATTAAAGAAAACCAGCCAACAGACACAGGTATTTTAACAGTCTCAGCCACTTCTACATCATCCTCACCTGTGAAATATTTCATTACCAAAATTGTCTCAAGTGGTTTAGAGCAGCCTCCCTATTTTAAAATTGACGAGACTACTGGACGGATTAGTACCACCAAACCCCTGGACAGAGAAAAGGGCTTTAGTTTCTTTGATGTGGAGGTGTATGCTGTAGAAAGTAACGGATCTGGACCCAAGACCCGAAGTGTCCAGGTGAGTTCAATTTCTTTATTATTACATTAATAAGCTTACCTTACTTCGGACGCTTACTTGATATTGTTCTGGCTTGTTCATTACAGGTATAAAATATGTAAAACAATAAGTTAAGGAAAATGTAGAAACATATTTATTCGTGGTTAAAAAAATCAATACATGTATTACAAACAGCAGGTACATGTACAATGAATCATTCATGTGCAGGTGAACTCTCAATAGTCACCCTATACCTACATGTATGCCCCTATTTACTATTTAAAAATTAGCAAAAAAAAAGTAATAAAAGCAGTAAACTGGGGAGAAATGATATCTACATGTAACAGTCGTTAATCTGTTATCTGCTTATTAATTAATCCGCTTTCTCTTCATTATTATTACACATTCCATTGCTCCTGTCAAAAGAAATTATACATGAAAAAGTATTGCTTCATGATATGAAGTTATTAGCAAGTATTAATTAGCTGCAGAGGTAACTATCCGGTAACGAGAAAAAAAATCTTGTAAATGAAAACAAAAAGCAGGATATAATAATTATACATTTTCACGCGATATGAGAGAAATGACTGATGGTGGAGTAGATATGTGTGGCTGAGGGAAGTGGTTATTGATTAGCTCTGTAGGACATGGGACAGAGGTTTTTATCTCATGTTAGGTGTGAATTGTATTGGAGTTGGTTTCGTCTGTCATCATGGTTCTGAACAGAGGAAAACTCTCTGGCTTCTTCACACTACAGATTTATTAATCTTTCGTCTATTCTTTTATTTTTATTATTAAATGAAGATTTATACTTTTAAAACAGAACAAAAGTCTGCTATATAACATTCCCCCACATATTATTCTTAACATGTAGATGTAGACCTAGCCTGTAGGCTTGACTTGGCAAGTCTCCTAAATTTCTCACTGCCATGTGAGGATGTCCCTATAATTACTCTGTATACTTTATAGGGTCAAGTTAAAGAATGGATTTTAACAGCCATTGGGTCCCATTAGAAATTTGAATCGGACTTTAGATTCAGATTTTACCTTATAATTTGGCAGTCATTTTGTAGCTAAAATAAATATCATGATCGCCCTTTGTTGGATGCCACGGCTGAGTGAGGTCGGACAATTCTGGTCCACATAGCTCTTTACTTCGATCAACTATTAACTGATATCTTATGCCAACAAAATAACACATTAAACTGGCTGGAACTAACACCTGTGCTAAGCTAGATCAAGGTATATTTGCAACTACTTCAGGTGCTTAAAGCTACCTTTAACTGGGCTCTTACTTAGCTTAATGTTCAGAGCTATTCAGACAAGGTAGATCATCAACATGTAGGGCCTAATATGCATATTCCTAGAGTATGTTTTTTACATGTACCGGTATGTTACGATCTGCATAAAATATTTCATGTAAATCATAGTGAGGAAGGCCGGTGCATAATTTTAGGCAGTTTAAAATAAAACCAGAAATTGTTTATTATCCTCATTCAGGTATTAACAAATATTGTTTAAGGATAAAGCACATTTTTATAAACCAGCAATTAAACATCCTATTGATAATTTGAGATGCACTCACATAATTCGTACAGTAGGGTTTACTTGTACATTTAGATGCACTTCTAGGTCTGAAAAACAGGTTCAATCAAAATCAGAACTCCTTATTAAGTATGAATGTATAAATAATGAATGATTCAATTACAATAATGATATTTTTTATAACCCGTAGTTACACACAAGTTTTATGGAATGAGTTTAATGCACTATACCCGGAATAGGTTTGATCCCCCCCGGTGGCTGCGGAGTTTGCGGGGTGATTTTTACGAGGTTTCTTCACGGTTTTCCACCATTCACGGGCAGCTCAAATTATTAAGATTAGTAAGTCGTCATTTAGGTGAAATACTTTTGAGTACGGCGTTAAACATCAATCAAACACACAAACGAGTTTAAGGGGAATAGAATCTACAACTGAACAGCCATGGTTACATTTTCCTTACGCTGTCCATTTGTTTAACTTATTCATTAACGAAACCAACAGGCTTAATTTGTAAAGATAAACACACAGACTTTTTTATAAGTGGTAGGAAAAAATCCAGTTACCAAACCAGATGATTGGTAGAGTGTATGCCCTGTTAGGAAAGAAATTGGTCTGGTCCAAGTGCAAAGCATAAAGTTGTGTTCGTTAAGAAGAATCTAGATTCTGTGCAGTCTAGGTGATATATGTATTTTTGTATAAATGTAGAGAAAGAAAATTTATTTTTCCCATATGAAAGATAAGTGCTTCAGTTATTATTGTCTCCTGTATCACGGCTGTATGTGTGTTGTAGTATCTTATCAAATTTGAAGGATGTGAAAATAGTTTGAAATTTAGCTTTAATAATGTTGTCTATTCTACTTGATTTGTTTGCGGTCTTTGTTTATAAAAATATGTCTACATACACTTGTAAACATGTACCACAGACCCTGTCTTCAATTCTATGCTCTCCATTGTAGTGTATTTTAAGAGGGGTTGATTGTCGTACATGTACATCTAGTACTGATTAACCCTGCTAATACTTCAGTCTATCTAATAATGTCTATCTCTACCTCACCAGATCCATTGCCTGGAGGTAGGTTCTTGTCAGGAGGCTTTTTGGTAATGGTTTTAGGACAGTCATGATCACTACATCATTACACAAAACTTAAACTTGTTTTACTGAACCCCTCTTTGTTTTACGAGCACATACTTTACAAAGTTAAGCTTGAGAAAGTTCAAAGGTTATTTCTATCGACCCTTCTTCAGCGCTTATCTTTAAGGACAGACTGCAATGCACAATAATAAAAAAGAATATTTTGCCTAAAAATCGTTTATCATGAATTCATTTTTCAAATACCTAAGAGAATAGTTTTGTTTTAACAATAGGTATGTTTGAATTTTATTTGTTTGCAATAAAACAAATGTGTAGAAGATTAGTTTAGAAGTACAACTACATGAAGCCTCATATTAAAAAGTCATAAGAGATGTGAATTTGTATTGGTGGCTGGCCTCATTTAAAACCCTGTTTAGTACAGGTAATTCAGCATACACCTTTAATTAGATGACAGATCTCTCCGAGACACCTGAAAGTACCCCAACTGAGAAATGCTCCTTATATATCCTCTCAATAGGGACTCTCGGTTTGCAGCACTTGAATCAGACTTCAATAGTTAGCTGAAACTTATTTGATTAGAGACACGTACTGTGTTGGTCCTGAACGTGCCCATTGAAAGGCTGTTCTAGATGTGTAGAGGAAGCCTAACCCCTGTCTTTGTGACCAGAAGCTTGGCCTGGGACAAGGGGCTATCATGACTTGTGGATAGTACCACCTTGTTTGGCTACGTGAGAGCTATGTAGTTATCAAATAGAGCCGGCCACATCTGCCGCTAGCCACCACTGGACAGGCTACTCTTTTACCACCAAATAAACACCCCCTTGAAAATCTAGCCGTGTATTGAGCGTGTAGGTATAGAAAGGGAAGACAGAAGGTACAAATCTCAGATAAAGCTCAATGTTTTCTGACAAAACACCGTGTAAAGTTACATGTGATTGTGGACATGTACGAGTCCACATGCATGATTTGAACAGGGCGGGGACTCCATTTGGATTGGACCTGCAACAATGTTTTCTGCTAAAAACAAAAATGTGTTAACCTTCATTAAAAGTCAAGATACCTTGTTTTTAAAGAACTGCTAAGTATTGTCCAATTGATAAGCTCCGTTATAAAAGTTCTATGGGGTCAAATTGTGGAAATTGCTTTTGTTTATTTTGCGTTAATACTTAATAGCATACACGTTCGGTCCAACATGTGTATGTCTAAATTTGGGTATAAATAAAGTTTAATCAGTAGGCCTACTGTGTTGGGTAAAAATCTGCTATTCATTTTGGCTTTGATAAAAGCAGCTCTTATGCATGCTCAGGCATGTAACAGGTACTTCTTTTGAATCCCTACACTCTAGCCCACACTGTCATTCTGTAACAGACATTTATAAATGTGACCCTTAATTAAGGAACCAGTTGTGGAATTGGTAACAAACAATAAATAGATCCACTTTTAAAATCAAGAATGTTTATTTTTAATATTAAATTTAACATTGGTCGGGTTTTTAATAAAATCCATTGTAGAACCAAATGAACTTGCACCAAATTACAAGTATATTTCCATGTACGTCTGAATCTTCTTAAATCTAACCCAGGTTAAGGATTCCTTGGAATCTCGGGGAACATTTTGGGACAGGTCAAACTGAAAGTAGACAAGTTCAGTGGTGGTGGGAATTTGGAAATCAAGACTTCCATTGATCAAAACAAAATGTTATTAGATGCCCTAGCTGGTTGTATTGGAGGATGTTAAGTGTGCAGTTTCTGACGGCCTTGGGTAGCTGTTTGTCGTCTCTCTTCTTAAATACAAGTCTTTGTACTCTGAACAGAACAAACAAACGTCTAATGCAATCAGAAGGAAGGTTTTCCCCAAGCTCTGTGAACATAGCGTGATCTTAAGTCAAACTTCCCTGGATAAAATAAACTATTTTATCCCTCTCCCGTTGATTTAGTAGTGTATGACCCTGTTGTATTGTGGCCCTTTCTATCTATCTGTGTATGACAAGGTCTATGATGCCAGAGCGCTATTGTATTTAATGAACTCCAATTCTCTTTTCCTTATAATTTTCATGGACTGTTATTTGGTTAATCTATTGCTTTATTATTCTATATTGGGAATTATCTTTCACATTCAAGGATTTTGCGAAAATTTTACAAATTTAAGCGAAAACCAAGAATTTACCTTTTGTCTACATTTTTTATTTCTTCTGGCATACATTTTTTTTTTTTTAGTATGGGCTACATTTTTATTAAGATATAATCAAAGGATTTGTTATTTTAAGAACGTTTTGCCACTTGAAGTTGTTCACCTCTTCTCTCCTTTTGAAAGCAAGAGGCTTTCATACACAGTTTACTCTTACACAAAGTTTGCGGCCTATTTTTTCTCTGTTTTATCTTTAAGATGATGACAGAGTTTTTACCCTCAGGTGTTTTTGAAAACTTCACCTCTTTTAACGACTCACCTCGAGTTCCCCCCAGTTTTTGGCCTGTGAAATTTTGCCGGCAGCTGTGCAGGAAGTTGTTAATCGTGAATATATGTTGTCTTTAACTCTCAGCTATTTTTTCTCACTCCTAAAGACTATTTTATCGCCTCGTGTGTGACTTTATCTTAAACACATTAAACCATTCACCTGGAAATTCAACTCAGGGTATAATACATTTATAATATAAGGTAATAAAATATCACCTAAGTGGAATGATAAGTAATAAGATCATCTTGGTATATCACTAAATACCTGAGAATTGGGTGGTCTTATCCTGTAGATTTGTAGTATTCTAGTATACATTTACAGGTATATATCTAGGCCTATTTTTCAATTCTGTACAAAATCGTCATTATAATGGATAGAAAAAATACATACAACTGTCAACTGAACTAAGAATTATATTGGATGGCATTTATTCTTTACTATTGTAATTTTTTTTAAATGGGGGAATGTTTAAAAGTTAAAATGTCCGACAATCCTATGTAGCTCAATACATCAATATTTTAGTGTGAGAAATTTAAATCTAGTTTAGCAGATAACTTTAATTTAAGTTACGTGTACAAGAAATGCTTTGATAACATTTTAATTAAATAAGTTATTTAAATTTGACTTCAATGTAACTGGTTTGTGGTAAGTTCCCATTGGGTTGTAATTTCCTGTCTTGTCTTGTGATAAAAAAAACGTGCCTTAGTTACCCCTATTGATATAAGAACACATGCAATATCAAATCTGTATTTATTAAAGACTGGTCTCTGTCGATGGCTTGTCACAATCACCTGTCAGTGTGAGATCCATCGACTCCAAGCACCTTATTCACATTCTCACGATCATGTGCTAAATTTAACCGTCAAATTGATTACTTTTTATGTTACTTCAGTGAAATATTTCTACCTACACAACACCAATTTCCTGTTGATATTAATTTTACATTTGCCTTTTTCATCATTAAAAAATAAATATTCCTTGAAGGACCTACATGTAGCTTTAATGTCACATTTTATTACTTAATATTAAGTTTTACTTAAGTTATTTTGATCTAGCAATAAAAGTATTATTTCTTTGTATATCACGAATACGTGACGAACTGTAAGCATAGAATTCATAATATTATTATTTTATATAAACAATTCAGGTTTGTTTGTCCATCTACACAACTGTAATTCTAAACATTTTTGTT
>JAVFBZ010003837.1:0-12449 GCA_032466195.1 Katharina tunicata
CAATCTGAGGCATATTGACTTGCGTTCGCCTTAATGCATGTTGATGAGGTAAATATTTGTAAACAATGATACAGCATCCCCATTGTTCATTCAAAAGTTACAATGGCCTATAACGGGCATGTGACAATGGTTTGGGAGTCTGTCTTAATAAACTGTATGTACATGTCGCTTCCACCAACAATGCTGCTATATGATATTCATGGGTCTTGTGATGACTCAGTTGATTGAATGATGGACTGGCGCCTTATATGTACCGCATACAAGCACAGGCTCGAATCCGCTTGATGACTGAAGGATTGCAGAGAAATTTGTGGCGGCTGCAGAGATCACATAATTGCTAAGAAAACCGAGGTTTCTTCCTGGTTTTCGGTTTCCACACCATCTTTATATTACTTTAAAAACACGTTACACCATCTGCGTTACAACTTCGAATCTGCTGACGTAATGAATCTGATAGAAAGAATATAATATAACATAGTCTACTCTGTAAGGTATACAAATTTACTGCCTTATTTCTATAGGCTTTCTTTAGTATATTTAGCTTAAGTCCAGTGTTTTTGCAAAATAAGTCACAAAAATAAGTTTTGTTCCGCCTTCTTATACAGCCAATGGGTCGCTATACATTCCTACAGGCCTGTCATCTTGGCATTGGCCATTGGTTAAAATTCTACCCAAAGTTTTCCCAATTAGAATGAAACACATTTTGACATATATGAAGGTATAAACTTACCCCGGGCAAAAATATAGTCACTTTAGTAAATAAAATAAAAGGCTACAGAAAATTAAAAGAAACTGCCGTGTTATGGTTTATTTTCTTTCTGTTCTATCATCTCAATATTCCTCGTATAATACATGTAGTTTGCTCGAACAGTATTTAATGTTTTCTAATTTGTTCCTTTTTTTTATGTAAAATCAATGGTCTTACGGGAAATATAGAATTGGTACAGGGGACGATGATATTCATACAAATCTCAGCATCAAAAAGTTAAGAGCCTTCTCTTCGATCGGCGTATATAGACACCTGGAGTTATTTGTTTGTTAACTATAATGTTCATAAATCTCAACCTTTTGATTGCTTCATTGACATTAAAAGCGCCTTTTTTTTCCTTGAATAGTAAAACCATTGATGATACCTTTTTAGCTTGTTGCCTCTAATAAAGATGTAAAGAGACAACATAATATTTAGTTTTGAGTATTTATCAAATTTACACAAGGATAAGAACTCCATCTTGCTTATAGTAACAAGTATTGCGCTATTATCTTTGATATACTATGCGGAAAATTGATTCGCCTGACATTTACTGTATGTCGATAATGTATTAAAATGTTTGCGACCAATTATAGGATGTAGGATATATATTTGCCCATTTTAAGAAAATAACAATTTTCCATTCAGTTGTGGGCAATTGTGGGAGGGTTATGGGCAAGTTGTGTTGAATATTGACACGTGGTATGTGTTGTTGTCAAAAACGCATACTCAGTGATCATTGTTTGATGTTTAGTACAGTGAATTGCCGTTGTGAAGTTGTGTGCAGATTTGACAGCTTCCCGCTTCCGTAAAACTATGTGGGTTAAGAAGTCAATATCAGTCAAATATCATTTATTCGCCAAGATAATGTAGGGCTGGAACGTGAACAACAAAATGGTACTGATTAAATCGGTATAAAACCTGGTATAACGCGCGGATGACGGCTACCCCAAGCTTCTTTAGTCACATGTGTGAGACTGTAGATCTGTCGGAGCGGTAGCTGCTGCAATTCGTGGTTAAGTGCCACGTTCAGTTTTTGCTCATAAACAGAGTTTGGAGACTGGGTCCTCTGCCTAAATTCTTAACCCGACATGTCTCATATGCGAGTAATGTCTTATTTGCCAACCAATACCTGTACATCACAATCCAGCGTTTATAATTCCGATTATTCTCCATCGTTATGCCTCACTGTCTTTTTCGTTCCATGAAGCTGTAGCAGTGTCCTCTGCGAAGAAGTTGAAACGCTAGAGACAGGTAATCGCTCTTTAAACTGGATTTGGGGCTTACATAAAACATAATGGCACGTGTAAATCGGGTATTACCTGTGTATCAATTCGTGTAGTGGCAATCACAATGTTGTGTCCCATTCATTGATGTAACTGAAGTAAAATTCAATAAAATGGGACGTACATTTTAATAGTGAGAATGTTATCTATTTTATTTTTTAAATTTCTTCCAGGTGTAAACCATGACACTGTCTGGGCAAACGTATCACCGCCTAGACACAATGAACCATAGCGTGTAGCCTATACAAGCGTATTTTATTGGACTGTGTTTATAATGTGTGAGTATTGCCAAAAAGTAAGCTGAGTACACCATGTAAGTACCAAACCGACTATAGGGCATGTAAGTTACGACATGTGATAACAGACATTTCACGAGATTCCTTCCAGTTCCGGGTAAATACTTGTTTATTTAGATTAAACATCAAATGCGAAGTTAAAAAGGTGATCATTGCCCCGCCCCGTTTGGTCCTAAAACGGAACCAAAAGCAAACGAAAAACAAGTCTGAAAGACCGCTAATTTACACAGAGCCACAGTTTCAAGGATGTACCCGGAAATAAAGAAGAAGCGAGCGAGACTCACCGAGCCTATTGCATTACTTTATAAAGACTTGGTTTGAAGCCTTATAACGCAAGAATACAGACACAAGAGAATTCAGCATTAAAGCATTAATATAGAGCTAGGCCTGCCTCAGAAAGGACAAGCAAGCTGTAACAGCAATATCCACACTATATCCATATCATATAATCTGGGATTTTTTAAAACATTTCAACCCGTGGATCGGTGGTTAAAGGAAACTTAAAGCTAGCATCCCTGTGAATTCACGTCATATCATTAAGTCATATCGTACATAGTTCATCACTTCCTTTGGAGAACCGAAAAGCCGCGACGAATTTATTGCCTCAGTTTTGTGTTGTAGAACAAACAATTCAGTCTTTTTACAATGTATAGTCATTTGCATTTTAACCAGCCAGAAAGTTACAACCAATGTAATTCGACGATTTGAGTGACGTGGAATTGGGTTGATTCTCAGTTTATATTTTGACACATATAGTGATAAACGTAATTGTGATACATACATGTACCATTACACATAGAGGGGGAATTGTAATTGTGATATACACCAAATAAACATATAGTAATATTATAGTAAATAATACATATATAATGATAATTGTATTTGCCATGTTGATGCATATAATGAACCTATATGAAATACATAAAACCTCGCAGAAATTTTTTATTTACTTTAAAGGTATGAGAACAACCCTGAAATCAACTATAGCTCATACACTTCTCTAGTACTTTTTGACGGACAAATACATCTAGCTGTTAGATAATAATTGTGCTTAATGCGGATAATTAATTACAGATCTACTGCATAGTTTGTTTATGCAATGGCCATGATGTAGAAGCAAGTTGAAGAACATTGCATGCCAATCTTATGGAGAATATATCATTGAAGGAATGAGTATGTCTTTCAGGAATAAGCTGAATAGATCAATGTATGCTTGTAAAACAATATCTCTTTATTTAAACGGAGCAAAGCCTTAAAAAGCGAGTCTAGCCGCGGTTACACGGGTCTCGAAAAGGTGAACTAAACTGAGCCTGCTCTGATCCACACCAGAGCTGGCTTTTTTTAGTTCCTCAATTAATGACGGTTTGCGTTTACACGGCACTTTTGGCAGCCCTGCTAGCAAGCGTCGAGGGGATCTTGGCACACTGCCAGCTAGCTTGAGCGAGCGGCTACACAATGAAAAAACGTCACGGCATTCCAAGAAAATGTCACGCCATTCCAAGAACGCCACCTGTAGGTGAACTGATTCGGATTATTGTTGTTGCCGTGTAACCGTGGCTATTATGGATGGATAATTAACACACTGAGAAAAATTACATAAGCACCACCAAATTACACAAGCAGTTTAATTCCACAAATAATATTTTTACCTTTGGCTGAATGTGAATAATTTCTTTATCACGAGAATATAATCATAAGATGAAACATGCTCAACAATTCAATTCCATGAAGTCAAAGTTAAGTAATCATTTTCGGATTTACGCTGCATAACTAATTATACGAATTTTTCTCTTTATTTTAAACAAAATATTTAATTTAAGTTGTACATAGCTAAGCAACACGATCAGTAAAAAATATGATTATTAATCAATTTAAAACTAGTTAGGAATGAACTCATAAAATATCTATTCAACGAAAAAGTGTGCTACACATTTATTATTATTGGCTACGCAGTCAGTCTATATCGATGTGCTCAAAACATTTCAATACTTCAGCAAAGCAGCAGTCGGTCAAAGTATGCGTCTCTGGAAGACTACACAGTGACACAGATTAACTTATCAAACAAAGGGCAGTAACAAGTAAACCAAATGAATTTCTACAACCGACTTGAAGGACACTCAAACCTTACGGACGATTGTTTGGCTGAGACTACTCACTATTTTAATTCAATGAAAACAAAAAAGTACGAAAACTGAAAGCCACCTCTGCGTACAGATGACTACGATTTATACAACAGTGGAATTTACCTATGTCCTTGTAAGAACACAGTCCATGCTCATTGATAAATCACATTGATAACTTTCGTCGATCTTTCCTGTGTAAAACCGAGTGGTACATTCAAGCGTCGCCTTATTACAGCTACTTCACTTTTCCTCAGACAATGTGTTTCCAAAGATACCATTTTGATGTATAACTCAATCTTTTCATCAACTAAGAAGAGTATATCTATCCCAAGCGTTGCTTGAATTGGGCAACATTCGACACGGAGGAGAGAAAATAAAAATGCATGTTAAAAAAATAAACAAATTTTATGGAATGATCTGAAGCATTAGCGGTAAAATAATACCAATTTTAAAAACATGTAATTTTTCCCACATCAATATCTAGGAATTTATTTAGCTGTCTGTAGTCAGTTGAATGTTTCATGGATTGAAGTCTCTCGAGAGTTTAGAGTGTGACATGGAATACCCTGACCAAAGTTGTGAACAGGCGAACCAAACAAAAGACAAAACTGGACTAGACACTTCCTTCTTATTAACAACTTCTTGTCTGAGTCTCGTTATTTTACTCCAATCTGAAGATATATACAGGATCAATACTAATTATTAACCCTCATATTGTACATATGGACAGAGATATGGGCACTGCTATCTTATTTTGCTAAGATATGAAGAGCAACAATATATCCTTTACGTTAGTTTTATTTAGTTAGATGAGGCAACTTTTACATGTACTCGGAATAAGTGCGATTACTTTTCTCAGCAGTGAAGCCGGGCAGCTGAAAAAAAATATATATAGTAATTGTCAGCATAAGTAGCCTCAGGCTAAAGTTTTTCTTGTAAAACCGACTCTAAATAAAGTTTGTATTGATTTGATTTGATTTGATTTGGAAATCTGCTATAAACAGAACTACAAACGCCAACGAGAAGCATATGTCATGCAAATAGGTGAATTCTGATAACAGATAAGGGAACAAATAAAAAGAAGAAAATGCAACATAAAGACATAATATTATCGGAATTTGTTTTACTGGAATATTAAACGAATAACTACATTAGTTATATTACATTACCTAAAGATAGTGTTGATTTTGTTTGTAGTTTTGTTCGAAGTTGAGGGTGTTAATGAATAGATTTGCTCTTAGCTGTTGTTATATGCTGTGATAATTCTCAGCTGTTGTTATGGAAAAGAATCAAAATTGTCTAAATCAGTCAAATAACAGCGTGGTGAGAATCGCCGCCTTGAAACGACCTCCCCACCCCACGAGATAACTCCTGTTGATTTTATATAAATAATAAACAAACCGGTTGATGGTTGAATATGAAACAATCTCACGATGAAAACATAATGTTATCAAGTAATACTTTAGAGAAAACTCGAAATGTCTTGGACATAGAAAATAAAAAAAAAATTAAAATTAATTCAACGTGAAGAACTCGGAATTATAGTTCTGTTATTTCATAATATTTGTCAATTCCTTTGCTTTTACCAAAATACTGCACACAGCTATTAAAAATTTGGATCTTCACTAATCTATGGAGAAAATGAACTTCTTAAATCCTGATAGCCAATAAAAGTACAGAGAATCAAAGAGATTGGTTGATTGGTGTGGGTTTTAAGTCATACTTAAGGTTATTTCGCTGGAATGACGGCGTGAAATGAACAACACAGAAGACAAAAATGTACATTCACATGACGAAAGAAAAAAAGGGCACCACAACAAATCGACTTGGTGATGCCACTAAACCACTGGATGCTTCAGCCGAAGTAGAGATCGTTCTCTCTAATTCAACACCTTCTGACTGCAAATAATATAAATGCTCTAGCTTATATCTATCGGTGCCAAACAAATAGCTACGTGATCAGAAAGGTAAAATTGCCAGTTAAAAATAAGCTTCGTTTCAGCGTTTTTGCTATTCTTGATGGATTCTTTATGCCAGGTTGTACATAATGTATAATTCCAAAATGATATTAACTAATCTGTTAAATACAGTATTACAACAGTTTATTCTGCAGCAGGATTTAAGACAAATGAAAAATGCGCCAAGTTTAAGCGGATAAATAGTGTAAGCCACAAAAAAACCTGCATTACCATTCTTACCAAAAGCGTGAAATTTGAATAGAAACGAGTACGTATTTGTTATAAAACCCGAGGGATTGCGGGGGTTGAAACATTCAACTCATTATTTATTTTAGACTTTCAGTAAAAATGTGCACTGAACATTTTATCACAATGCACAAATTGTGTAATTCTAAAAAATATGTTTTTTTTTAATGTCTAGCCATCGCCAACTTTCGTTTCCTGCAGCCTTCTCAATGTCCTACAATAAAGCTGGGAATTGAATCCATGATTCTCTGCCGTCTGAAAAGAGTCAATATTGCGAAAAGAACTGCCGAACCTAGAGCCTTAAAGAATGAAACAAAACAAATGTCTAGCGAGAATACACTTAAACTGACACTTAAATCTTATTAACCACTACAGGTGTTTCCGCGACGACACATTTATATCCGGCCATTGAGGACAAAGAAGGTCCGAAAACACACCTGTAAATAAGTCACGTGTACGTACAATAAATATAATTGATTAAATGTTATTTGGCTGTATCTTTACCAGTCCTTGTGAGGCGCTCACAACCTTGAACAAGTCCAATACACGAGCTTTCCAGAATGGTATATACCTGTCTGAATTGTGTTTTGTCTCTACGCGTTTCGTTACTATTGCCACTTTTCTCTGCGCTTTCTATTTATAGCAACGTTTATAGCAATGTGTCTGGAAGAATCGCCAGGGTTTGTTTTCAAATATGTTAACATTAAGTGTGGCATTATTTGTCACCTGAAAAACTTCAATAAAACTAAATGGGGATAAAAGTTTCAAGTAGATTGTTCTTTGTGTAAGTTTAAATGATCGTTTATATATATGCGAAGCGTTTGTATTTTTTTCTCTATAGCTTAAATCAGGCAAATATGGTGGCTTTGATTTACATACTTAGTAAAGGTTGTATTTGATTGTTTCACATTGGTCACCGCAGAGATCAGCAGATAAACAAATAGATGATCAAGAGTGCCGATGTTTTTACTCTGGCAGATCCACATATTACAGACAGTGACAATATAAAATAACTGATTTATAGGACATACAAACTGATGCCTTCGTCTTGAGCCAGTAAGAAAGTTGTAATGCTTGAGAGTCATACACAACGCATTGAAGTTCCCCAACAGTTAGTTAATGGATGGTAAATTATCGCATTTTAGACAAAGTGACTGACAGTGTATAATGTGCAAAACATTCACATGGATATTAACCGGCAGAATTCCCCTTGTTCTAATATAAGATCATGTATAGTGTAGTTCTACAATAGAGCAAAGACTTTCGAGCGCAGAATTGTTGCCGGGTTTACACCTTTCTTACAATGAAAAGTGCTGTATTTACTGGCATTGCACTTGAAACACAAGTATTCCAGCATATAGACTAATCAGTCTACTAAACAATCGTAATGTATGTTTGGTGTCAAATCAAATATAAAACATGTAATTGTTAAAAATTATTTAATGTAAATTTGTGCACTGGGTTCAAAATATATATATTTTTTTGTCATTATGACGGTTACGCTGGTAGGAATGTCAGACAGTCATTTACAAAATGGAACAGTAACGTGCTCATGTAAAGTGACGCCCGGCGTGAAAAAAGTGAGACGAAACGGATTGAGATATTCAGATCTGCTTCCACCACGGTACAGCCCCTGATCTGGTTAATACATCAATTACGAAGTAACAGGAAATTATATGGTTCGGCAAAATAAGTCTCTGAAGAGTTTACATGGTGACACAGAATATCTTAAGGAATACACGCACACAAATAACATTCGGGTAGATGTTTGCCGTTGAATCCCGTTGAGAAAAGACTTGCTGCTTTCCTGGAGTAACATCTGGGTCATACATTCAAATGTCACCTAATTGTATCCACTTCACTTCTCTTCTCAGCCACTGATTTTAAAAAGACTGTAAATCGCTTCTTCAGCAGCCATCAGGAGTACTCCTAGGCCATACGTACACAGGCCAACAAGTGACAACTGAGAGGTTGAATAAAACTGAATGGATAGTTCTTGTGACTGTTTATCCTAAAAAGAACAAGTTTCTGATATTGAGAATGAGTCTGTAGTCTTTCGTGACTCTTCTGTGTACGACTCGGGCTAGCACAGTTGGTTTTAGCAAATTTAATGAATCAACATCACAGTGAATAAATGAAGCTACTATGTTTGGGGTGCTTTCTGAAACCCGCTGACGATATGGCATTAATATTTAATAATGGCCATTTCATGAGATACTCATAAACAACAACAGCGAATGTGCAAGCGACACAAATATTTTTTTTAGCAAATGCAGTGACGACCATGCAGGAAATGAATAAAAAGCAACTGTGTTAATGTACTCGAGACAAACCCAGTTGTTCAGAAACGACGTCGAGCAAGTATTTAGTTATATTAGGAAAATTAAAAAACGAGAATAGAAATTAAAATGAATGGATTTCGCTGATGAAGATAATTGTTCAAGTTAAAGACTGAACAAGATAAATCAGAGGAGACCCAACTATTTCAAGCCTTAACGTCACAACGATTGTCTAGAAAAGACACTGTTGCGAAATGGTTCACTGGTAATATATATGATATATATATCTTTTTTGTAAAAAGCAATAACACTGGCACAGGAATATCGACCAGCAGTTATTCGAAACAGAAGGGAGTTTTGTCTGCACCAGTTTGTCCCTTTCTCCTCTTGTACGCTATAATAGGTCTCTGTGAGAGAGGTTTAAGCATTTTAGGTGCAAGGTTTCGATATTCCTGTATCAGAAGACTAGCAAACCGGGTGCCTGGCTGGTCACATTGGAATACAAAATGAATAAAGTCTATATTTGATCCTTTACCTGGTTCCCAGTTGAACCTAAATGGGTACAACGTTTGAATATTATAAATGTAGAGAAAGGAAGTTTTTCTTGCGTCTGATATATATGTTTAAATGACTTTAAGTGAGTTGAGGTATGAGCGTTAGTTCCGTAAGTAAACAAGTACTCAGAACATGTTCTTTTGTAAGTTAAATCTCAGATTTCATCTTTACTGACAGCTATTGTTATGAACGAGAAGCAACATTAGACACGGCTATCCGATAGCAAAGCGGTGAGTACGACGGTGTTGAAAAGAGCTTTCCATCAGATGGGCATATTCCTTTGCACTTTGTGTAAACAATATACCTGAATGTACAGTTAAAATTACTAAGTAACCACAGGCGTTGCATTATCAAGAAATCGATTTACAGGACAAAAACATGTTTGTTAGTCAGTGAGCATTGTATAAGAGAAAACTGTAATGGCATGAACATGATTGGAAGAAACGAATTGTTGTTATCACGACACGGAAAGTATAAGGATAATAATTTACAATCTGGATTTCAAACCACCTAGAAAACATAATATCGATCTTCTAATTAGTGTCCTTCTACATTGCATTCTATACATCATAGTGTTCCATGGTTCAACAACATTATCGGATTTATGTTTCTGAAAACAGCCGCTGTCGTATTCAAAAACAGTCTTAAGAGTAAAGTGACTATCATTTTCCTGTGAGATTGATCTCGTTATAGTCATCTATCTGTCAGAATAGCATACCTAACTAATGCAATGTTAAATGTTTGATGATTTTGGTGTGTGGTCATTTGCGCTTGGGTATTTTTCACCGGTAGTCTGTATTTCTATCATTCAAGGTCATATTATACGTTGCATTGCAAGATTTATCAGCGATAAATCAAATACGTAAAAAAACTAACTGATTACCTATGGCGACAAACGTCTTACCCAGATATAAGCTGCAAGAATTAAAACACGGCCGCATTCAATCATACAGTCATACATGTCTACCTTGTGACTAGGAATGTGCTGATCAAGAGTCGCAATCCAGTAAACCAAAACAATATCTTCAGGGGACAACTAAATGTTATTTTTGACTTCACGTCTTCACACTTTCCTTTATTTAAGTTTCATAAAAAACAGTAAATACGCGATTTTTGTCCTGCTTATTTTACACTATTGACAGAAAGACATGATTGGTAGGGGTAAACAGACATTTTTAAAGAGGTTTAAAACAAAAGGATCAGTTTCAATATTCTCCCAGTAAGGTTTTGTTAAATTTTATAGAGAAAGATATATTCAATAGTGTATGTATGCTACGATGAGCAGACTGATACTATAGCTGGCTGAGGCCTGCTCATATATAGCTTCGCGGAAATGATGCTACAATCTCATTTGAAATAATGAGATGTTTTCCCTAAACAGATAGACTAACAATGATAACTCGTGTGTATTTATACAAAGTCTGCACTAACCCTAGTTAGACAAACAGTATTTGAATACATCATATCCGGTATTCATATCCATGCACCATAAATAAATAAACAGTTACGAGCAAAGTGAATTGTGGTCGACTGAAATCTCCGGAAAGTCTACATAGTGACAAAGAATGCTGTACGAAGAGCAGTAAACAAGCAAATCAAACGACGATTGCTAGACAAGAACACTTCAGCGAGCAATTTAAAAAGACAACAGCAAACGAATGGTTTCACATGAACGGGTACTTAAGTCTATTTCGCCACAGCTTGTCTGGGGCAACTATCTATTTAATTTCTACGAGGACAGACAATGCACGAAAACCCAATTTAAAGTCACTTGTATTTACAATTGGATAAAGTTCATGTAGAGGTATCTACCTTTTTTTCATGAAACAGGATATGAAGTAGATTTGATCCGAAGATGCAACCTTGTGACTTGACATGTACGGAATTGTCTGGATTCCGTCCATGTGCAATAAAAGCTTTATTTATTCAAATGGCAAGTTATTCTGATCCTTTTTTACATTTATGAAGAGCGTCTGTAGCAATCGTCATCGAATTTTAGTGCGTATCCTACTAATCTTCTAAAAAAACTAAACAAAACGTAAAAACTCTTTGGTAGCGCTTTTTAAGATCTTGTTTGCATGATTTAACCGTGGAAGGACATAAACAAAAAAGACAGTTACTTGAGCATGGGGACGTTTTTTTTCTAACCCTCATCCAAGGAAAGAGAGATTTTTCTACCAAAGTCATTATTGATGCTATTTGAACGAAAGAAAGGCTCTGGTTTAAAAGTTATAGTTTCAGGTATGTCGATTAAACCTGTTACTTCTTAATAAGCCTGGGGATTTTATTTTTTACTCTATTAATATACTCTTAATATCAACGTCGTTGGATTAACTAGTTTATTAACAAAATAACACATTTCGACTGCTATTCCTTTCTTATTATTTCGTCCCTTATTGTTTCAGCCAAATGATTATATTCCCCAACTCATCAGAGAGGGTTTGATCCCAAATCTTGATTTATGTATTTGTTTGGTTGATAGATTGACTGGTGTTAAACGCCGTGCTCAAGGCTATTTTTCTAATATGACGGCGCTGTGTTCCAACAGTAGACAGTGACTCGTAACACAACCATAACATGTGTAGTCACTTTAGTGATTTTCCTATTGGAAAGATAATGTTCCTCCAGTGCTAAGCATGACAGTATGAATATAATCTGGAAACATGCTGCCCTTAGCAGGGGCGGACTGGGGAGCGATTTTGATTCGCTCCAGGCCATGGAAAGACGCCAGGTCGACAATCATAGCCAAATAGGGGAGGTTCCAGGGGCCGCGCAGGCCCCGGAAGCTCCGAAAGTGAGGAAGCTCGTAGAAGCGATCTGAGCTGTGTTGAGCAATAAAATATAGATTTCTTTACATAATAGGAATGGTCTTTTTTTATGAGATTTCTGCGATTTTTCAAATTAGAAATACTAAAAATTAGATTCTTAACAAACATACATTTCTGCGCTTTCCGATGT
>JAVFBZ010003859.1:1142-15898 GCA_032466195.1 Katharina tunicata
TTTAAGCTTTTCTTTCTTGAGTGGTGATTCAAGCTTTTCTGTTCTTGAGTGGTGATTCAAGCTCTTTTTCTGTTCTTGAGTGGTTATTCAAGCTTTTCTGTCTTGAGTGGTTATTCAAGCTTTTCTGTCTCAGGGTGATTCAAGCTTTTCTGTCTCAGGGTGATTCAAGCTTTTCTGTCTCAGGGTGATTCAAGCTTTTCTGTTCTTGGAAGGTTATTTAAGCTTAAGTTGTCTTGGATATTGTTTCAAGCTTTTCCGTTCCTGTAGAGTGAGCCGAGCTCATCTGTTACTGAATAGTTGTTCAAGATAATCCTTTCTATAAATGAGTTAGGACCTTTTTACATGTAAATGTTCTATCCTAATTTCACACTTTATATTACTTAATTATGATCAGAGTGAGATTTTAAACTTAATTGATTGTAAGTCATTGTCCAGTTTTAAAAAAATCAACAAAAATCTTTTAAAAAACAAACATCACACTTCGTAACTAATTCAATTTCTTTCATTTGGAAACAGTTTTGTTTAAAGTTTTGATCAACAATTCTTCAGCCATAACAGAGAAATGAGAGCTTTCTTACTTGACAGAATCCAGGCAGCGGTGCCGACAGCCCAATGAGCCCAATTGAAAATAGGTCTGGTAGAAGTACCAGGGTGGGGTCGACACAAGGCCATCAAAGGCTGTAAGAAAAGGGTATTTTGTGATAAGCAATTTAAAAGCTAGAAAGAAAAACAATAGAATTTATTTTAAACTCAAGTTTATTTCACTTTAATATATGACCACTTTGCACTGTCTGAGTTAAGTATACTGAGGGAAAAACCTTTGGAATTAAACTGGTTTCTCTGCAGCCAGCGGAAACCTTATACACAAGGAGCCGGTTGCTCAAAGCATTATTAGCTTCTTATACCAGATTAAATCACTTTAATAGCGGTGTTAGAGATAGGCTGTTAACATGGCGTGACATCTTATCTAGGATTAAATTTAATACTGCTTTGAACAACCGGCCCCAGAAGTAAATAACTGATAGATGATTAAGATTAACAATCAAAAGTCATTGAAGGTTCATATGCCTTGATTGCGGTTAAGCATGTTATTTAAGGCCATTCAACTCATATGACAGAGTGCAATGAGTGGAGGAAACCATCCTTTTGTAATTGAAAACAAAAAACAACACAGAACCCCGCACAAACTAACACAAATCATCAGGAGACAACAATTTGGCTTCATGATTGCCCTTAATACACAGGGCATGAGGTTAATGGAAACTTCTTTCAACCACTGGCCTGCAATTTTCAAGACCACATTTTGAGAAAACATGCAGTAGCAATAATTTTATATACATCCTTTTCTCTCGAACATGTGGAAATGTATATAAGCATCTGTATTTTTCAATTTCCCTCTGCTTAGTGATGTGAGTTCAAGAGTTTGCGACCTCAGATGTACGTTTCAATGTTTTAGGTTTTTTACGCCAAATTCTAGTATTTCACTCATATAACGGATTCGACACCCAATATGCAAAGGAAACCACCCTCTGGAAAACGGCAAAGATATATAACAAGAAAAGACATAAAAACTGTAGCGACAAAAACACAAAGTGTGCAAATTCAAAGTCCAACACACTCCACAACAGCTCATGTTTGTGTCATTTCTCAGCCAACAGAGCTCAACAGGGAGCAAGAATAGACCCACAACAAGGTCACTTGGTCACAAGTATTGGATAGTAAAATATGTTACTAAATGACAGTTATTGTTCGTTTATTATGTTTATGACACACACAATCAATAAAAAGGAATCAAGTTTTTTTTAAATTGGATTTGTCCCTATCTTATGAATAGTACAGATATACACAGGTTCTGAAACAAGACCTTAATCACTAGGGCACCTCTCCTCTTCCAACCACTTTTCAAACATACAGCTGAATGTAACGCCACCCCTTTACAATGCCTTCGTTTCATCTAGTTTTTCGTCTAGTTTTTTAAAAGCTGATTTCTTAAATTCGTTTTTTCTCTTTCTTGATTGTGTATGTGTCATCAACAAATATACACACAAAAATGATCAATTAGTAATAACATATGTTAATTCCTATCCAATAATTACAAGCCAGGTGACGGTACCCCACAACTACCAATCATATTTGATATACTTACGTTGATAACAACAAGGCACGTGGAGATGATACCCAGTATGGGATGGGCACGTAGGAACTTTTGATCACCAGCGCTCATGCCCACCTGTAAGTATAGCACAATTAACAATGATTCCAATTTAACTTTTGATCACCAGCGCTCATGCCCACCTGTAAGTATAGCACAATTAACAATGATTCCAATTTAAATGTTGAGCAAATTTTTACAATATTACACAATATTACACAATATTTATATCATGATCTCATGGCTTGTTGAATATCTTCACTGAGAGATATGTCGTTCACGCATGACAGAAATGGACAAACACTTCGGTGTATATTTGTATATGGTCATACTGAGAGGTGAAGTGATTCTTACATTCTTTGCTTACATGTAGCATAGGCTTATGACTATTTCATATGTACTTATTATGTCATAGGGAGTGGCTTGCTATTTGTAGATTTCACTCATGTCGCAGCATGTCAGCCCATCGGGAGAAGAAAACCACCTTTAACTAACTGGCAATACGCTAGTTACCACAGGGCATTTACAGGATGAAAAACAAGACACCACAACATATCGGCTTCCTGATGCCCCTCAGCTCAGAGAGTTGCTACTTGTTTGTTTGATTGGGGTTTTACGTCGTATTTAAGGTTATTGCACTCATATGACAGCATAACAGCCTAATTGATGAAGGAAACCACCCGAAACCCCTCTGACAACACATAAGACACCATAGAACATGTACAGGACGAACACAATAAACCAGCTTCCTGGTGCCTCTTAGGTCAGATAGCACCAGGGCACAGGGAACTCCAGTCAACCACTATTCATTTAATATATCATGGATCCTGTACTAGTTCCAGGATGGATGGGAAAGCTAAGCCAACTGGTATGTTATATTAAATGATGCTTAATGTAAATCAGTTGAGCATTTTAAACATCAGCTTTTACTCCCCACCACATGTGCCAACATAATCAATTTCTACTTGATAAATAAATACCAGATTATTATACTGGAGAGTGCAATATTGATTGTTTGTTTGTTTTGTTTGATTGGTGTTTAACGTCGTACTCAAGAGTATTTCACCTATATGACGACTTACTGATGTTAATAATTTGCGTTGCCGGTGTATGGTGGAAGACCGGGAAACCTCGTAAAAACCACTCTGGGAACTCTGTAGCCTCGGGAAAACTTCCCTTATATACCTAAGGTCCACAGGGGGATCGAACCTATTCCGGGTACAGTGAAGGGGTCTCCGTAGTCCAATGCTCAACCAGTGCAATATTGAAGGTGGCTGCGTTCCTTTTTTTCATGT
The DNA here is from genome assembly GCA_032466195.1 of Katharina tunicata. NCBI lineage: Eukaryota > Metazoa > Mollusca > Polyplacophora > Chitonida > Mopaliidae > Katharina > Katharina tunicata. The sequence goes on from JAVFBZ010003859.1 coordinate 4,590, forward strand.
TGAGTGATTTGTTCATGGAATTAGTTTAACTTACTTGACTATAACCTTGGACATCAACAAAGATAAGGATGAAAGCAATGACAGCCAGCAGAAATGTAGTTATCATCGACCCTCTGTGAAGCTGGAGGGTAAAAAAACAGAGCATGTATAAAAGCAAACTAACACAGTTATAAAATCATTATAATTAAATGTACAAAATTTCTCATTTAAGCTAAACATACTATATAAGCTGACTTTAAATTAAAAAAAAATCTCTGTTCTTCACAAAAGATCCAATCTCAGAGAATACCAATCTGGGGATAATGCCAAGGAGCACTCCTTTTTTCCCACTAAAATACAAATTTGAAAAACGACATATCAAAATGTTAAATTAAAAAACAAAATTTCCACCAGCCATTTCGAGTAATATAGAAAAGAGTACTAGAAACTCTGAACATATACATGTATATTGACTATGCTATGCCTAAGTATTCCATCAACAGTTTAACACATACATGTATACACTGGTGGTGGCATATAAAGCCTAAATATATTATCTATATCAACATGACTTCCTTCTTCTGAATATCTCTTATTCTATGAAATATTTGGTATATTTTAATGTTATAAAATGAATTAATCAACGAACATGTAACCACAGAGTACAATTGACGTAGACATGTTAAATTAGCTTCCACATGCATCTTAGCTCAAAGAGCACCAGGGCACAGGAAGCTCCAGTAAACCTCCCGCCTGCTGGACCTAGGACGTACCACAAACCATATGTGTACATCACACAGTCTCCTTGACCCTCCAAGCTGTTTGTAATAACGAGCAACAACCAGACCAAAACTGGCCAGGAACATCCAGGCGGTGATCATCAAAGAGCCTAGAAAATGAAGAGTGCTAGTGTTAGTTGATTGATTTTCTCAACAGAAGTTCATTTTATTGATGGAGGTACATGTACAATGATTGAATGATTGGTGTTTAATGTCAAGACTTAAAGATGGCAGTGATCTACATGTTACACAGTAGGCTGAAAATGATGGGAAGTCACTTCAAGAATTTGCTTCGTTAGATTTGAATGTTTGTTTGTGGATGACAAACTTCAGGGAGATCACCATGAGGTGCAACTCTTCGAAAGCAGTTTGATCTTTTAGTTGCCTTTATGAAACAAAATTCTGTCAAATCAAAATCAAATCCCAGAAAGTGACTGGACGACATCATTTTTTCTTATGTAACTCTCGTTAATATAATCACAATGACCAAAGTATGGGATAAAAATAATAAAACATTTAGCGTGACAAATAGCTCAGAGAAATTGTATTTATATATACATGTACATGTATGTCTTTAAAATCAATTTTGAAATTCTGATCTATTATGCTCAATGTTGTCACTGCTCCCTGTGCTGATGACAAGATGAAATGCTTGACTTTGAAATTGTGGACAACAAACGCAGGCTTCCTTGTTAAATTTGCTAAAAAGTGAAGTCAGCAAATATTGTCAAATAAGAAATGTCTAAAAACATACAGTGTACGTTTAAACACATGTTAATATTTGGACTGAATTGTATTGAGGATTTGGCTCCAGGTACTAACAAGTGAATACCTACCATGGGCCTTCGTAAGAGCTACAGAGGCAGCTTCAGCTCCTATAACTTGGCTATTAGAGGTCAAATCAGCTACTTCTGGAGATATCAGAGGGGAGTCCGAGTGCTTGATCTTATTAGTGGCTGAAAACACAATTACAATCGATAATAATGTTTTGGGAAGACTCCAGTGTAATAATAAAGTGATCAAAACAAATATGTTATCAATACTTTCATGCCCATTAGACAATAGGCATTTGGAATTTGTAGGTTGTTTCTTTTGTTATGGTGCATGTGCTTTTACAATTCTAGAACAAAGTAGAATAGGCAACTTAACATTATCTGTATAGGCCAACCAAAGACTGTTTTTCTGCTTCTAAAGGCATATAGAAGTTGGGACACTTTAGAATAACTTCTCTGTAGCACTAGACAACTTACGCCATATACAATGAAACTTGAGACAAGTAATGCAATCTCTGAAGCATGAAATAATCATTTTGACTGAATATTTAGACTTTCTTTTGCCATCCTTAGCAATGACCAGAAAAAGGCCAGTGAGATTTATTTCTTATGACAAATAAAGCTACAAATTCATTCAAAATGTGTAGTATAAATTGTGTAGTAGAGTGTATGTTAAGATTATCAGTTGAACTTCTGGATGCCTGTAGAACCCACGTAATCATATCCATGGCTAGTTTAAGTCACCTAAACTCTGGGGTTTTTTTTACAGAATTACAGGAGTTCTTCATATGTTTTCTCAAATCCTCAACAAATTTGACCTTAAGGGCACAAGTTTTAAGTTATTTACCAAATTTATAAATGTGAGTTTTGAAATAAAACTTATATTTTCCAGTAGTTTAAAGTCTGCACTTCATCAAAAATTTTAAGATCACACTTGAAACATGTCAACCCTACATAATATAATAACTTACTTCCAGTTCCTGTTTTTCCCTTTGCAGACAGCAATGTGTATTTCGTGGCAGGGTTAAATATATTATTTGTTTTTGGAACTGTGACTGAACAAGACAACACATTGTTCACCAGGCCTACAGATGTTTGGTTTAATGCCTGGAAAAAGAAAATAAACACTAGTAACTCGATCTCAACCACATTTGGATAACTCCCCAAAAAATTGTTGAAGTTCAAACTAGGTTCATCAAAATTTTACTGCATTGGTTCATTTCACATTTCAGATATTTGGGCATATTCTGTTGAATACTCTACAACAATATTAAACCTTTTCTGATAAAGTAGCCTTAAGTAGGTCAAATATACAAGAATTCACTAAAACACAATATGGAATTCTAAAAATCACCTCACACGATATCATAGAATGACATCATTAATTTTGCTTGTTTGATTGTATTTTATGCAAGTAAAATAATTTAAGAATATGGTGATTTTATTCTGTAACAACAAGCAATAGAGACCTCTTCATTTTGCTGCTTAAAGACAGGATTTATCACTGCATGAAGGTAAATGGTGATTCTAATTTAAATTTCACCTATTTTGGTTTTTATTATGCAAGTAAAGTAATGCATAAAGAATATGGTGATTTTATTTGAAACAAGAAGCAATGAAGACCTCTCCATTTTGCTGTTTAAAGATAAAAGTAGTAGACCAAAGTCACAACAAAGACACGCATGTTTTAGTTTCTATATTTCAGGAGATTTACCATGTGTTGTTGATTTAACAGATGACCTATACATTCAGATTTATTTTTGATTTAATAGTTTTTGACAGATAAAGTATGTATTCTTATTCAAATTGAAAGATTTATTACAGATTCACAATTTAATATATTAATTTCAGTGCTCATGCATTTTTAACCGATTAACTATAGTTTCATTTTTTTCGAATTAACTGTGTATTCTTATCTTAGAAAGAATATATATGGAATTCCATTCTATTGGATAAATGTTATATTTACATTTGAATACATAAACTACATGTATGTACTTCTAGATATAAGAATCTCTGGTATGAACTTACCACTACAAAATTATTTGTCTTTCCGTCATTTCTGGAATGTCTCACTACTGTATTGGTTCCACTGACAGCACAGTCAATTACAGTGTCACTCCCCTGGATTAAAATAACAAATGAAAAGTCCTGGTTTAACACTAAAAACTAACAGCTCAGTTAGCGGGGTGATACATGAAACTCTACACTTCTGGCATTTACAGGGTAAATCTGATGATTTGACAAATGAGGCTTCAGGTGGACACCAGGTGTTCTCACTTCAGGTCTGTACTGGCATGTATCTGTCGTCCGTACCATGAGTGACATTCCAAAGACAGTAATACAGCTTTCTAAAGCGGACTATAACATAACTTTTTTATTTATTGCACAATTTAAAAATTTATTTTCAAGTTGGTTTACATGAACTTATTTGAAGTTTTTTGGCGTGTCCATTTAGTAGTGCATAAGTACATGAAAAATCATAGTAACAACTGCAAAAGAGATGTATAATTTAGGATTGTTATTTCCATGGTTTACTTGAAGTTTAAACCATATGGCAATGTGCCAGCCATATCCATAAGGGATACATGTAGGTGAAAGAAACTACATAGAATATCACTTGAAACGAGCAGGCAAACATGTTGTTAGGACGACAGTTAGGTGTATAGAGGGATATCAAAGTAAATTGGCTTAAGGATGCCCCTTAGCTCAAGAACATTCATGGATTGATTGATTGGTTGGTGTTTTACGATAAACTTTAGATTATTTCATTTAGATGACGGCATACCAGCCCAACGGGTGAAGGAAACCACCCTAAAGTATCCCAGCCACAATGAAGACCCACAATACATTTACAGGACAAAAACAGGACAGCATAACAATTTGGCTTCCTGATGCCCCATAATTCAGAAAGTACCAGGGCAAAGGAGGCTCCCATCCAACAACCCGCAGGACACATGAGGAAGCTAGTGCAAACAACCCACTTATTATTTTCCGATTAATGTGATTCAAAACTTAGCAATGAAACCTCACCATTGTGCTGTCCTGTGAGAAACCAAGGGCAATCCACTGGTCATCACCGCCCGACACACCAGCTGCCAGCGTCACCTCTATATTATCGCCTACTGTCTTCCAGGATACAATTAAGGAACAGGTACTCCCTTGACAGTCCACAAAACAACTCTTACTCTTTCCACATTCAGTATCCATGGCAATACTTCCTCCAGCAACCTGAAAACATTAAAAGAAAGACCTTTAATGCTTATTTATTTCTTTTGTGTTTTAGTTTCCAGTCGAGATAAAATTTTAAATTAAAAATATTTTAATTCCAGTGTAGGTTAGATTTGTTTGTTTTATTGGGGTTTAATAATCAGCATATTTTATAAAGATATTTGGCTTTTAAAAAGGTGTTCCAAACCAAACGGTGAAAGAAAAAAGCTCTTGTGCGACAACAGAGTATCAATAATGCATGCAAACTAAAAAACACACAACAGGACTTGATGAATCGATTGATTGAATGACTATTATATAATGGAGGTGTATTCCAACCATACTGTACGCAGCAACTCTAAAACAGCCACAGAATGTAAAGCCACTTCAGGTTTTAGTTCCATCAGAAAAATAATGTTCCTCCAACACTTAGCCTGGCAGAATGAACCGAACCTCAAAACATAATGCCATTAGCCAGAGGGTGGACATTCACACAAAACTGCATATCTCTGGCCAATAGCTAGAGACCACCACGATTCAAACGTAATGCGTTGTGAAACATTCAACATTAAAATTTTGTTTTGTTTTGATTTGATTTGATTTGGGTATTACACTATACTTAATGTTATTTCACTCATGTGACAGCGTGCCAGCCCAATCGGTGATGGGAACCACCCTAAACGTTGCAGACGCTGTTATACATGTGCAGGACAAAGAAACAGGACAGAACAAAGACACCAATAAATTTGGACTGTAATTCATTGATTGATACCTTAAAACATGCTTTCATGCATGAGAAAGTACAAGATGCAGTATTACAACGAAAATGGTGCCACCAATTAAAATGATTCCCTCTCTCCAGGTCAGACTACATGTAGTATAGACTACAGTTGTTTATCGGGGGATGTGCAGCAGAAAATCAACCATTCCTGTGAAAGTGTTCTTGTAAAGGGGGATACCCACTAATGATTTGTTCAATACATTAACACCAATTGACTTGTAAAACTGCTGGAAAAAATCCATGATTGCTCCAGGTTTAACACATGGAACATGCATCTTTTCAATTAAGGTGAGTAAGTAATTTTTTTTTTCAATTTTTTTATTCTTGTAATCAATACAAACATGCTAGATGTTGATCTACAAATATGCAAGATCAGTATGCTGTTTTCGTTAGTAAATAATTATGTTTAATTCATAGTCAGAAAGATAAGTCCTGATCGATTTAGTTTTCATTTAAATCCTATCAGAAGATCAGCTGAGAAATACTGAAATGAAGGTTTACCTGTATTGGACAATTATGCACTGTAGGGAAAACCACTGACGAAGGCACCAAGGCAGTCATTCCAGTCCATGATACGGCAGGCGAGTAGACCTTCCTAAATATTGTGGCAACATCTTCCACAAAAGTGGCACTGCAAGTGAAAAGAATAAATTTTAAAATGTAATTTAGTACTTTATTTTTCTTGATAATGCACAAGGTATCAGAGGTGAAATAAAGTTTGCTTATCTGTTTAGATTTCATCTAAGGAAATACTTACATCTACAAGTATAAGTAAGGTTGAGAAGAAAAAAAACTATGTCGTTAAGAAGGTGATCATCATATATGGACGCATGGTTAAATGGTTTAGGTGTCTTGCAATTATTGATGGCAAAAAGGTGTGTGCATTACTCTGGGTCACAGGTTCTATTCCACCAAGGGCTTCAAATTGCAAATTTTCTAATCTAAGCGAATGTTCTCCCAAAAAACAGAAATATGATACTTAAGGTTATTTCAATCATATACGACATCAAGCCAGAAAATGGGTAAAGCAAATCACCCTCAACAACACTGGCAACAAAGAAACTTCAAAAACACTTTAAATGCTTAATAAAACACTTAAAATCACAAAGACAATATATATGGACAATGGAAAAGGTCTATAAAAGATTTTAAATGCGTAGAAAAAAAAACAGACTTACACAAAGACAATATGGACTGTAGATGGAGAAGGTGCAGTCCATACTAGGTCAATCTTATTTTTGTCACCCCTCGAGTCATGTGTGACACTCTAAAATAAAAAGTCATTCATTCAAGATATAAAAATTGCTTTGTTGTTTAGTTTGTAGTAAAGAGTATTTCGTCTCCATGACTATTTTGTGACTACTGCCCCAGTGATTCTGACAATTACAGATTTGATGGGTAACTCTTTTTCAGTTATGAATTCCAGTTAATGGGAATGACAAAAAACCAAATTCCAGCTTAATATATGCAACCCTGAATATTTGACTTTATATGATGAATGTTAGTACTATCTTCTACATTCTACTGATGTACCCTAATTTAACACAAAACTGGTCAAGAAATAATTACTGGTTACATTTTATAACCTTTTTGGAGTACAGAAGAAATAATAATCTGTACTCATAAACCTGTAGTCCTTTGCTTATAGTGGGTGTTTAAGTGAGAGTTTCTTGTGTCCTGCTTGTCTCTGGGCTAAGGTGTATTAGGAAGCAGATATGTTTTTGGTATCCTGTGTGGTACACTCGATGCAGAATGCTATTATCAGCAACCCACTCAAACCCCAAAAATCCTTTCAAAAGACACTCCAACTATTTAACAATTTATTATGTACTTAAGGGGGCATTTAATTTATATGAAGACTTGGAAATCCAGGAGTTGGTTTGAAATGTGAGAAGAAATCTCATAGAAATAAACCAGACAACCTGTAATCTTCTCGGCCAAAGAAAGCTGCCCTTAAATACGCTTAACAAGACAACATGTGCATGGCCACCAAAAAAAAAGTTGAAGACTTGCAATTCTGACTCCCAAGATCTGCATTTTCTGTTCAGTCTTACAAAAAAAAAATGAAGAATAAATACATGTGTACAAAAATTATTATTACTGTTCAAGTTTTAATATAAAATATTTTTATGTTGAAAGGTTTGTTTTTGGTCAAAGATTTTGTATTTATTCTCCGGTTTTGTATTGATGCAACACTGTTTACCGGTCCCAATTTTTCTTATAACTCTAAACTGGACGTGACTTATTCAAGATTCACATGAAAACCATAAATTGGTGATGCCTCCCATACCTCTTCTGGCTGATTGGGGCCAACAAGAAAAAAGGCAACAGCAGATTCAACCAGTTTCAAGGAATTATTTGGCGACCAGCTATGACAAAGTGCCTCAAGATGTTCGAGGGGTAACAAGAATAGGTCACATGAATCTTGAATCTTGGATATACAAATAAAAAAACGTTGACTTCATTTGACCTTTCTTTTCTTTGACCTAATAAAGCCATGAACAAAAATGATCTTGGATAGATAAAATGTCTCTTGGATGATATAAAAAATTCCTGTGCAAAATTGTTCCCAATTTAAAATCTTCTTTTTTAAAAATCATTGATTAACAGTAGATCTTTGAGTGGAAATTGGAAGTCTTGATATTTTTCCACTTCAATGTGCCAGACGTGGAAGAGATGTGTGACTACCTGAGATCCAGTACCACAATTAGTGGCATCAAGAGCCTTTGTTCCTGTTGGGGTGGTAAAGCTCCCTATAGGGTCTGACTCCAAATCCTCGGCATTTCTAGCCTGAATAAGAAATCCTTTAAAGGCCCGATTACAAGGAGTATCCAGGGTTACTGTAGAAAAAATAAAAACATAAATGAAATAGCTTGTAAATTATCTTGGGACTCAACAGCTGAGTCTTTATAAAGGGCTTCCTTTTTATTTCATGAAGGTTTTGAGTAACACTTAAAGTTATTTCATTCAAATATGACCCCAATGAGAGAAGGACCCATCTCAGCATCACTGTCAACAAACAACAACCCAACAGTACAAGGAGAGGAAATAGTACTTTGTGATGCCCATCAGCTATTAAAGACAGCACACTGATACGGAAGCTCCCAGACTCTGGCCTAATCAAGTATAATAACTTAAATACTAGGACTAAGACTTTGTAGAAAAAAAGCATCAAGTAGTTCTAAAAAAGGCCATAAATGACAAGCACAGTGCACTAATTTGTTTCTTGGATTGGGGTATAACAGTGACTGCTGGTTATGACACTCATAAAACGGCTTGTCAGCCCAGTGGGTGAAGGGAACCAATTACAATGACAATGGCAACAAAGAAGACATCACAGAACATTTCCAGGACGAAAAACAAGACACCACAACACATGGGCTTCCCGATTCCACTTAGCTCAGAGAAGTCTAGGACAATAAAATGCCTAATATATAACTCTCAAAGATAACCCAATAATTCGTTTAACAAAAACATAATTTTGATGGATTTTCAATTTCTCGGTTTATTGATAAGCGACCTTTTGGCCTAGATTCGTAATCATTGATTAAGAACATCTTCTCTTACTAGGACGGAATATTGTATATCAATATACCCAGAGATTAAAATAGATCAAAGTTATGTTTCTGTTAAATGCCACTTAATGAAGTTAATTAATTATTTTGACAAAGCATACAGTTTTTCATACACTCAAACTCAGGAAGTAGACACTATTTAAATTTGTGATTATCTCCCCTTACTTGACTTGTGAGTTATCCCCAATCCACTGATTGAGCCAACGGCTAACATGTAACTTTGTAAACAACACAGAAAACTATTTCTCAAAGAGGATCAGTTAATTAATGGGCATTTTCTTCCTTTTATTGGGGTTTCTCATCCCACCTTATTTATATTTATGTGACATTGCCGAAATGGGAGAAGGAAGCATTCAAAGCACCCTTGCAGTCAATTGCATTAGATTGAATGATTGACTGGGGCTTAAAACCGTGCTAAGGGTAGTGTAGTCCAACATTAAAAAGTGACAGAAATACAACCAAAAAATGGGAAGTCACTTCTGTTACCTCTATTGTTAGCTAAATATTACAGTGTGAGTAAAAGCTCAAAACATTCGGTCCGTAGCCATATGGCCAAATGACGACAAAACAGAATTAGTAATTGACGCAACAACTACACATGTACACCCTTTCTTGATCCCCCTCTTCTTTGTACAACATTTCATTAAAGTATGTAGATAGATCGAGAGGATAATTTTTTCACCACATATACATAAATAATTCACTGTGTTATGGACTCCAGTGGCGGATTTAGTCAACAGACATGGAAACGGCCCCAGAATACACAAGGGGACACCACATTATCGAAGATTAACCCTGTAAGAATCATTGACGCTGACAAGTTACAAAATTTGATAAAACTACCCACTGGGCTGAAAAAGCTCCCACCAACAACCCAATCAAAAATCTTACCTGTGATAGTGTCACCAGCGGTGTAGGTATTTGCAGAGACTGAGATAGTGTAAGGGGGAGCAATTGTTTGTGCTGTGGCACCACTGTGAAGAGGCATTAAGGTCTTACACGCCTGAGAACCAGCACCCGCAGGGTAACCGTTGCACACATTCCAAGTCAACAAAACCACAAACAGCCTCAGCAATTGGCCCTGCATTTTCTGAAGCAAGAAAGAAAGGGAGTTATTGCATTACTCTAAACTAACTTATTTGTTAAATTCATAAAAAGTTTAACACTGATTTCAACTGTATTTTATTTACATTCTTTACATGGACAAATAGTTGGTGACTGGAGGAAAAAAACGCACCAAATCTCCATAGCCCTCCAACAACCTCTCTCATTTACATATGTACATGTACCTGTATGATTGCTGGACAGGTGTGATGATACATGAAACAGGCATAAGCAGGCAAATGCTTTACCAAGTGAATGACAGCACAGCTACTAGACCTAATAAATAACAATGGGGACCCACTCTCTCATGACCTTGTTGACACCATGTTCTAATCAGACGTGGACTTTCATCAAAATATTCAAATGATAAGTATAGATGGTTCAACACCACAGAATTTTTTTTAAGTTTCTCACAAGCACAAATATTCAGCTGAACAATTTCTCCCCAAATGCTGACTTGATTATTTTTTTTTTATTTGTCACAAAACATAGCATTACAGTTGAGTTAGGGCTATAATACAGTTTTTTTAGGGGTATATGACAATGGCAGTTCAAATTGTGAGGAAAACCAGAAAAAAACTCTCCAAAATCACTAGATTAACTCCACCAATGGAGGTCAACTCATTAATTAACAGTACTTACAAGAAAAATAGCTGATGCTGATGGACTTCGACCCTTATTATTTCTATATTTTATTGAGGTTTTATGATGTATTGAAGGTTATTTCACTAATAGGACAGCATGTCAGTCCAATGGGTGAAGGAAACCCCTCTCAAGAAGAGACAATACAAAACAATTATACAACCCAAAAACGTACACCACAGCAAATAGGCTCCCTGATACCCCTTAGCTCAGAGAGCACCTTGGCAACCACAAGATAGAGGCCCTGATAAATGTTTATGTTTGTTGGATTAGCATTTTGCAATCATATGGTGGTGTGACTGCCGAATGGGTTCAGTGAGCCATCCTAAACGGCACAGGCAACCACAAGATAGAGGCCCTGATAAATGTTTGTGTTTGTTGGATTGGCATTTTGCAATCATATGGTGGTGTGCCTGCCGAATGGGTTCAGTGAGCCATCCTAAACGGCACAGGCAACCACAAGATA
>JAVFBZ010003869.1:0-12446 GCA_032466195.1 Katharina tunicata
AAGGGTTCTGTTGGGAAGGAACCAAGTCAACACAAGCATTCTGTTGGGAAGGAACCAAGTCAACACAAGCGTTCTGTTGGGATGGTACTGTTCCCCAAACATTTAGAAAGACAGCAAGTATATAACCTTGAAGAAATATAAGGGAATAATAAATAATTATGGTCGTGCATTTATCGGCATAGATTTGTTTGATGGATACGGGTTTTATGCCATGCTTAATGCTTTTTCGCTCAAAACCAGTCCATTTTGGAAACAACCCTGTAGGACACCATAGCAGAGTACAAGACAGTACAGGACATCAAAACAAAGCAGCTTTCTGACGCCCAATAGCTCAGAGCACAAAGGGCATAAGAGGCTCACACAGTGGAGATTCAAACGTTTACTTTGCAGAGAACTATCTTCATTATTTGTGACCATTTTTCTATCTTTGTTGGCACAAGTTGCATTACAGAATACATTACACATCTTCAAGTAAAAGATTATTCAAGTGATTTAAATTTGTTCTAACATGATATCGTACCACAAGAATAGTACATGTAGGCAAATTTTACACAGCCAAAACATTTACTCAACTATTTATTTGGATGTTGCACACAAGAACATTATAGTATATTTGTGAAGTGTTGGTTGACTACAGTTTTATGCTTTACTTAAGGTTATTTCACTCATATGACAGCAAGCTAGCCCAGTGGACCAGGCTTTCGCAAATACCTTACCTTAACTATGAGATCTTCTTTGTCGTTCCCCGGTGAGAGATTGAAATAGACGATCTCTGGACTCAGATTTGTGGGCATTCTACGATACATCTCGTAACACGTTCTCATCATCTGTTTGGCCATGATCATGTGATCTTCACCCAGGCCATTCACACTGCCTAATGCCAGAGCACCAGGCAGATAACACACTAGGTGATCCTAAACAACAAACAAAACCTTTAGTTATCAAATTGATTGTTTGCTTTGGCATTACAGTTTACACCATACTTAAGATATAGTGAAGAAGAATAATACATAACTAATCTACTAGTAAAGTTTCAAAACGATTGGGTAAATACTTACAAACAAATAATTAAAAAAATTATATATAGCCATTTGAGTAAAGGGAGGTAACTGTTAATCATAAGCTGCCAAAGCTCATTTTCTATAGTCTCCTGATTGATCATCAAATAAAGATATGTGTGAGGTATCATATGTATTGGGCAATTTGCCTCCGAGTTATTGAATACATGGACGGACGGACAAACAATACACGTTGGAATCTATAAATGCCAAGGGGTAAAAACCATGTGACCTGAAGCCATTAGTGAATCTTAATAAATTCCTAAGGTTCATGTACATCTCAGCAGGCCGAACAATCACACGCGATACCCACCGGTGCAAACAAAATATTTATTTAATATTTCCGGAATGACTTTAATTTAATTCAGAAAAATACAATTGAACTAAAATTACCATTTTTGGGCTGAATGTTCTTCCACTGAGTAACTCGCCAACAAATTTAAGTTTGGATGGTTCCGACTCTTTCCACAGGTGATTTTTGATGCCACGTACTGCTGCTACATAGTCATCCTTAAACCTGGGCACAAAACAGAAACGATTCAAGTCAAGGGAGGTAAACAAATATTGGGAAATTACAAATGATTTGAATCAAGGGAGATAATATCACAATGGGTACATTAATTTATTTTATTTTCTTACTTATTTATTTAATTTAAAGTGATATCTTAAGTGACGTTAAGTCACTTCAACATGACGACTGTAGTTGCTGGTCATTTGTGTAAAACTGAGAGGAAACCTTGCAACATCTACCCCACAAAATCTACAAACTTCTCTTTAATACCTAGGTTGAAAAGTGCACTAAACATTCTACCTGTATTCAATATGTTGAATGGATGAGATCAGTTCAAGTGAACCCTGGTCAAGCCACAATTACACATTTGAAACTTGACGATAATCTGAAAAGTAGATCTATCACATCTTATTTCTCCATTAAGCTTTTTATTTTTCCTTTCCTTCACAAATTTTCAAGTCCTATATTTTTCAAGCTATACTTGTACAGCATGTCATACAACGCCACACTAAACTGTGTCAATGTAGCAGACAACATATGTAATGCTTCTACTTCCTTCAAAACTTGTAAAAAGCACAATTTCACCATTTATTTTGTCATTGATTAAAAACTTTCGATGCCTTTATATACTGTTTTTTGATCTAAAGTGCACAAGTTTTAAGCAATTTATTGAATTCATAAATGTGAATTTGGAACTCAAACTAATATTTTTCTTTGGTTTCAAGTCTGAACTTCATTCATGTCATAAACATGTCAACGTGGGGGTTTCTAGGCCATCAACAAGAAGTTTATTAGGTGGCAAAGGGTTGGATTTAGTTGACGATTTAGGGCACTTCTTTCAAATACTTACATATGCAATTTTTTCCCACTTTGAATCCATTGCTTAATTAAATATTCATAATAACTGTCGCCTCTGGCTCCTAATGTTATTGTGGCAGTGGATCGGAACTCTCCAGTTTGAGCGTTTATAAAAATGGGAACTAATCCGTCTTTCTTGGGAAGTTTGTGCACATGCTCTGAAACTTTATGTGCTGTTTCCTGAAATGTAAAGCTAAATATTCAAACAAGTGACTAACAACATAGACTTAACAGTATTTACTTACAGGACAACACCTCATGGTAAGAGTATCGCGGAAAAGCGCGAAAGAAAATTCACGGCAGCCACCCGGCTATCACACAAGGCATAAGGAACTTCCCTTACATACAAAAGGTATTGAGGTAAACTTCAACCCAAACTTGTTCAATCATGTATGCGGTAAACTGAAGGGAAACCAAGGCATGACCCAAATAAGGCACAATTTATAGAAAACAAAACATTATTTTTTTTACTTTTTGCAAGAGAAAATATACAACAATGATGAATAAAGGTCACATAATGGTTTGGATATATTTTAAATTTCATTCTTGGTCAACGTTTAGAAAATTTGTAATCAGTCATCCAACACTTGATATGATAGGGCTGTCCGTAACTGACACGTGAGCGCTTTGTTTTGATTGAAATTTGTTGCATACATATAAACGCTATTTCAGTCATGAATATGACAGCATTGAAGCCCAATGGGTAAAGTAAAATAGCCTTAAAGACACAACAAAGTCACAGGACAACACACGGAGGTGTTTAATGTCGTACTCAAGGGTATTCCACTATTATGACGACTTGCCACCCCATGAGCTCCATAAAATGCCCCTATATATCGAAGGTCAGGAAGAGGACTCTAACCAATACTGTATACAGTGAAGGGGTGGAGCCGATTGAGCAGCATCGTGGCGCCACTGAGGACATGGTGCCCCTGAGGATTTGGAGCCCGAGGACGTGGGCCCCTGAGAATGTGATGCCCTGAGGACGTGGTGCCCCTGAGGACAGAGTGCCCCTGAGGACAGAGTGTCCCTGAGGATGTGGTGCCCCTGAGGACGTGGTGTCCCTTAGGACGTGGAGCCCGAGGACGTGGTGCCCCTGAGGACAGAGTGCCCCTGAGGACGTGGAGCCCCTGAGGACGTGGTGTCCCTTGGGACGTGGAGCCCGAGGACGTGGTGCCCCTGAGGACGTGGGCCCCTGAGGATGTGATGCCCTGAGGATGTGGCGCCCCTGAGGACAGAGTGCCCCTGAGGACAGAGTGTCCCTGAGGACGTGGCGCCCCTGAGGACAGAGTGCCCCTGAGGACAGAGTGCCCCTGAGGATGTGGTGCCCCTGAGGACGTGGCGCCCCTGAGGACGTGGCGCCCCTGAGGACGTGGTGCTCCTGAGGACGTGGCGCCCCTGAGGACAGAGTGCCCCTGAGGACGTGGTGCCCCTGAGGACGTGGCACCCCTGAGGACGTGGCGCCCCTGAGGACGTGGCGCCCCTGAGGACAGAGTGCACCAGGGCACAGCAAATCATTAAAATGTGAAATATATTTTACCGCATATCTTTTATCTCCTGTGAGGTAACTCAGGTCTCTGAATTCAAGCTGTATTGTTGTAATCTCTGAGGTACTACTATCTGGGCCCCATCTTGGGGCATGCGCCTTGTGGGTGCGGAGAT
Source organism: Katharina tunicata (assembly GCA_032466195.1). Taxonomy (NCBI): domain Eukaryota; kingdom Metazoa; phylum Mollusca; class Polyplacophora; order Chitonida; family Mopaliidae; genus Katharina; species Katharina tunicata. Next base: position 4,090 of record JAVFBZ010003869.1, read on the forward strand.
TGACATCGGAGAATGGAACCCCGGTGCCGGACCCAAAACACGGCAACAATCTGTCTCCCAAATCAACCTACATATACAAGGAGCCATGAAATACATTTGTGTAGTTTAGAATGTTGGTTATTGTTTTCCTGAACTTGTAACATTTACTGAACTTAAATCTGTTCCATCAAATACATTGTTATTCCAAAAATAAAAAAAGATACTAGGTCAACTACATTGTTCAACAACTAAAAATACCTCGTTAACCAAAAAGATTAAAAAAGGTTAACTGTGTGAAGTTTGTGCAAAGCTGTCTGACATTAGGGGCTAGTAAGAAGGTGCTATAGCAAGTCATTTTGATTATGGTCCATAAATTTGTCTGTACAAACAGATGAAGCATTTTGAACATAAGCTTTGAACAGAAAACATCTCTCTTGTTTGTTTGATTGGGGTTTTATGCTGTAGTTTATTTAACTGGTCAAATAGCAAGCCCAATATGTGAATCAAACCACCCTGAACAACACTGACAACAGAAGACACCACAGCCCATTAACAGGACATACAACACTTTCATTTTAAGGTGAAAATAAAAATCAAATAAAAGTTTATATGTGGAATAATACGGTATTGTTCTGCGCTTACAGCTTTCTCCTTGAAGATGTTATCCTTAGAGAGATGATAAGCACTGAGTAACCCACCCAATACACGTATCGTTATCTCAAATAGGTTCACGTCACGACTCTGGTCAAAGGTCAAGGACGTCGCCACCCAATCACGAGCTTCCTGAAATTCTGAATCAGAAATTACAAATAACTTTTAAGGTTTCTTCCCGTATTTGTCAGACGTGTTCTTTTACAGGCATTACAGAATGAAGAAACAGATAGCTACAGGAAATCAGTTTTGGGCAAATTAATTTTGGACCAATATCTAGCCTATAACTGATTAACTAATCTGTGGAATAACTGGTTTAATCTGCAAGAACATTTCGCCTGAGATGGATTTTCAACTTCTGGATATATTGGTAAAAGACGTTTCGGCCTAGATGCCAAGACCGTTTTCAAGCAAATTTCTTAGCATCTAGACTGAAACGTCCAGAAGTTAAAAATCCATCTCAGTCGTCATGTTCCAGCTTCTAAAAGCCACTTAAACACGATGGTTTAATCTGACAAAAACATATAATTTATTTTCCACTTCTGGGTATATGGATAAGCGATGTGTCAGAGTAGTACTGTTTTCAAGCTATAAATTGAAGTTCTTAGCAACAACATTTAGGCTGAAACGTGGCTTATTAATATACCCAGAAGTTGAAAATCTAACAACATTATGGTTTTTGTTATGTACCCAGTTTTTTAATGCTGTTTACCTGGTTTCAGTCCCATGATAAACATGGTATCTAGAGCGTCAATAAGTGTCAGCCCTACATTAAACCATTCAGAGTATTTCTTCGAGATAGGCTTGAATTCGTCACGACCCCAGGCATACTTCTTGTAGGCCTTCCACGCGTGTTGAAACGCGCCAACCACAGCACGCTGACGCTCATTCTGAGGACCTGAGAAGGAAAGCAAAAAGATATTAAATGGCAGATATTGCCTAATTAAAGCATAACGATCATATGATGAATGGAGAAAGCCCTAATTATTGCTCTAGTGAGTGATGCTAGTGATAGCCCACCAGAGGTAAAACTTTTAATTTGTGTTTTTTTTTTCATGTTTTTACAGAAACCTTATTAAAAGGGTATGTCAGTTGTTTTGTATTTTTTTTTTCTCAAAGTGATTCAGCATGGCTAGCACGCTGCCGAGAATAGGGGTTCTAAAGCACCCAGGGTCTGCCTGTAGGTCCCTCACAAGTTGAGTGAGCAAGCAAGTATTGTACAATATGACAATTACAAAACAACTTGTGAAGAAAACCATCCAAAACAGCACTAGCACCAAACAAGCCAAGGTATGTAAAATAGGACACACCAATAAAACTGGCACCCTGTGTCCTGGTGCTCTCTAAGATAAGGAGCATCAGGAAGACGATTTGTTGGGGTTTCCTATTTTTTTTTGTCCTGTAAATGTATTGTGGCGGCTTCTATGCTGCCGACATCTCTAAGGGTGGTTTCCTTCACACAACATAACATTAAGTATGGCGTAAAACACAAATCAATCAATCAATCAATAAACCAACCAACCAAGTCCTTGTAGCACTGCTAGAAATTTTCAGTAAACTGAAGAAACACAATTCCATGAATCTGATTGGTTAAGAATGGCAGAGTAACAAAAACATGACGACTGAGATGGATTTTCAACTTCTGGGTATATACCCAAAAGTTGAAAATCCATCTGAGTCGTCATATTTTTGGTATGTACCCAGCTTCTTAATGATGCCTAAACAAGAATGGTAGAGTACACAATTAAGAATATACGGACTGAGCACACTGCTGCGGTGTGCATGACCTCTCTGATTGGCAAATTAAGAATACAAATTTTTTTCACAGATTTTAAAGAACATATTTACAAACAGTTCTCCAGCAGCAAAGAAACTTTAAACTGACCTTGAAATGGATCATGCCCAAGTAAAGGCTCGTTGTTTATTTCCTCCTCATTTGACTGTTTTTCAGGGGAATTCTACAAACAAACAAAGGATTATTTATAATTTTATGACACCTTGTGCCAAACAAGCATGTTTGTGACGCCTGAAAATATGCTGATTACCAATTACTCTTCACCAAATTTCAGCCTTAATATAACTTGTTTTAACCCCATATTGCCGAAAATGTGAGGTAATAGTACACGTAATCGCTTCACTTTTAACGTAGTAAAATCTCGCATGGAAATAAAATGCGTGCCATCGTTAGTACATGCTTGCAATAGACACGTCAGATCTTGTCATATGAGCTACGTCACATAGGACGTCAAAATTCGCTACAAAAGATCGCGCAAAACAGGCGTACATCGGGAAAACTGTTAGCAGTTAAGCACAAAAACTTGGACGTCTGCAAAGGCGTCCACCAACGTTTTATGACGTCCAAAAATCAACAAAATTCGTCTCTGGCCGCCCTCAGGACGGCTGGACGGTTAACTGGCTTATGCTATGCGGGTCACACCCTGTACAAGTGGACTGGGGGGCATAAAATAGGGGGGCAAAAATAGGGGGCAAAAAATGCATTTAATCATGTGAAGAGAGACATGGATAAAAATGGTTGGATATTACTCCCAGGAGAATACTTTAGACTGCATTACCAATGACAGCAACTTTTTCCTGTACATGGCCTTGAACAGTGAACCCATGTCCGAATAATTATATCATGTAATCACCATATCTGGGCCCCGTGGGTGCATCAGGGCTGCTGTTTGGGCAAATGTACAGGATAAAGTTGTGTCATTAGTGTTTTTGCGATCCCTGATGAAAAAAGTTTCATCAGTGTCTCTCTTCTCATGATTAAAACCATTTGGGCGTGACCTTAGGGTCACTGTTCAAGGCCATGTACAGGAAAAAGTTGCTGTCATTGGTAATGCAGTCTAAAGTATTCTCCTTGGAGCAATATCCAACCATTTTTGTCCATGTCTCTCTTCACATGATTAAATGCATTTTGTGCCCCTTAGTTCGCTTGTACAGGATGCGACCCGGCAGCAATATTGAACAAACATGACCAGACCATCAAACCTTTTGTTTCTTTTCACATGATTAAATTATCTGGGCTCCCGGGATAAATGGGGTTTAACATAACTGGCCCACAAAATAGGATGCCACAAGAAGTGGAGTTTGTAAAGAAATCACAGAGCAAAGAAAATCCCACCCAACCACCAGCTCCAGACTACATGGCTGCTATTGACCATTACCTTGTTTTGACCCTCAGCAGCCCCGATACCCTCATCCCGATCTTCTGGGGCGTCTCCGTCAACTGGTTGTTGAACCTGATTGTCAATACCTATGCCATCATCCCCTGGGACGTCTATCTGCGGTTTCTCATTCTCACGTAGATGATCTTTATTTCTCCTTTTCTACAAAAAACACAAATATTCACACAATTTGTTATTGCAATATCAGTTGGAGGTAAAAACACTACATGTATAAGTAAGCTATTAAAAAGGGCAATTCTGTTGAGAATTTTGATTGATTGATTGGGGTTTTACATCATACATTAGGTTATTCACTCCAAGGATGGTGTGTTTATAATTGGGTGAAGGAAACCACCCTCAACAACACTGGCAACATACAACGGTAAAGACAGGACTCTAAACAGAACACTACAACAAATGGGCTTCCGAGAGCCCCTTAGCTCAGAGAGCACTAGGGCACAAGTAGCTCCCTCCAGCCACACACAACAATATTTTGACAGACATGGACTGGAATTCATTGAGCTTCATATACACACTGCGCAACTGTTTGAAAAAAAATGGCTTTACTGGTCGCCCACCCCCTCAAGTGACACACAATTGCATGACGAGCATTTTCAAATACAAGGCACAAATTCCTGCTCCACTATCAAGACTCAAAATAAGGGTACAGTATTTGTAGAAGCAAAAAATGAAGTAAAACATTTGTTATACCAGTTTAATGGATAATAGAAACAGCCCATCAGATCACACACACAAAGAAAAAAAATATTTAAATTTAGGTAACCATATATTATATCACACAACAATAAACTCATGTCCTGATCACAAGAACAAAGTGACTGATTGATTGACTGACTTATTGATACAAGTGTGTTATGCTGTGCTCAAGGAGTATTTCACTAATGTAACAGTGATGTATTTCAACAAAAAACAATACACACCAAGATGTACACAACCAAAGAATGTGAGGTCATCTTGAGTATTAGCTTTGTTAGGTAGGTAATGCTATATATGACTGTTATTACGGCATTATAGTAAGCTTGAAACAATTCAGATTGCCATTAGCTCTAGGTTCACGAACCAAGTGGGCGCTTTTACAGTCTCGGATATATTCATCATAAAAATAACCTACATGTATGTGTCTTCCCTTAAAAATAATAATGGCCACTAGCCTTCGTATGAATCTTAAAGTCACATACGCACTCAGATATTCTGTATTTTGGGTTTTCACAGAATCACATGAATTATTGATATTTTCATCAGAAAGTAAAAGTTAGAGGTATTCCGTTAATTCTTCCCCCAGATTTGAAGGTAAAGGTAGCTTAAAAGCCTGGTAAAAACACAAAAATCTGAAAATTCTGAAAGGATTTTTAATTGGAAAAGTGTCAATCTGCTGTCACAGCTCAAACACACTTTGATATACCAACGTCTCTCCTAGTCAACCGTGTTAGCCACACCCCTTACAAGGTTCAAAATGTTGACTGGTTACAAACAAGGTCAATCACCTCGGCTGGATCAAAGTCATTGTGAGCAAATATGGCCAGCCCTCTTTCCGTTAAATCCAAATAACTGCTAGATTTCTCCTGGTCCGTACAAATTTTGTACCCAATGAATAATTTTTATTTTAACGTGACTGTTTTAATTTTTGAACAAACATCAAATCTTGTAAAAAATCAAGGCAAACAGAATTAGTTGAAAAATCCAAATTTTTGGTGCGTATGTGACTTTAATTGATTTTTTTTTTCAATTCTATTTAACAGCTTACACGAGTTAGTAGTGGATGTGGGAGGGCTATGAACCCCAAAACTGGACCGTTTTATTGACATAGTGACTGAATCCATGTGGATAGCGAGCGGTTGACTCAGCCTGGTTTGATTATTGAACTCCTTCAAGTTCAGTCCAAACAGCTGCTATTTGCTTTGCAAAATTACACTACACATGGTTTTATTAAAAAAGCCAAGTGAAATAATCAATCCATTGTACACCTGGCAATCATAAAAAAACATGCAACCAAACTCAGATATCACTTTTATATCACACAAATATAGATGTGGTGGAAGGTGGAATAAATATTTGATGATCCATTATGCCTCAAGCCTCAGCCCTCATACCTGTGTGTTTATTTGATGTGCTTACCTTAATTCTTCAACCTTTCCACCCCCTGAGATTTTTGCAACAATAAAACTTGCAGTCAGTCTAACTTGTAAAAACTCAGGCACAGAGGCTAATTAATAAGTTATACAGTAGACTATAATAATAAATTAATTATTTATTATTGGATAACGCCCTTTCCAAAATTTGCTTGTGGTCTCATTTCATGTTACCTATTCGACTAAACACATTCAGATGGGGTGAAAAGGTTGAAGAATTAAGATAATATCACCCGTTGTTATTTGTGTAAGATGACAGGAAATTAATTTTGAATTGAATACATAACAAACCTAGTCATAAGCATTCATTGGAACCATTGTAACTTTCTTAAGCCAGATCTATACTTTCACAATTGGTTTGTTCGCACTCCTGTCCTTAAACCTATAATTTTACCATGATCTCTTGGACTTGCTCTTTGGCTTTCTTCTTCAGTTCATTTGATTCCTCCATGTGCATGTTAGCCACTGGATTTCTGCCACGTGGAACTCCAAGGAGGTCATTTTGAAGCCCAGAATCCCTCTCCTGTCCTTTTGTGAAATCTTCATAGATGGATGGAAGGACCAGCACCCCAGATATTGCACACAGAAGAAAAACGACACATATTGTACTCCTTTGCAGGCGTGATAACCTATTCCAAACCTGTTCAAAAGATAAATAATATAATTTTACAATAAGCAGGTTAAAACAGTGGCTTTTTAATGCATGTAAGCAGAAAATGACAAAGAATACAAAGTCCAATTAACTCAGGCTTGTAGATCCTTTGTTATCCAACACCTTATACTTATAGTAATGACCAGTCTGACTAAGGCTATTCACACAGGTCTGAATGTTTGTTTGTTTGATTGGTGATTTAAGCCGTTCATATGCTGTAAATAAGGTTTGTTTGTTTGATTGGTGATTTAAGCTGCACATATGCTGTAAATAATGTTTGTTTGTTTGTTTGGTGATTTAAGCCGTACATATGCTGTAAATAAGGCTTGTTTGTTTGTTTGGTGATTTAAGCCGTACATATGCTGTAAATAAGGTTTGTTTGTTTGTTTGATTGGTGATTTAAGCCGTACATATGCTGTAAATAAGGTTTGTTTGTTTGATTGGTGCTTTAAGCCGTATATATGCTGTAAATAAGGTTTGTTTGATTGATTGGTGATTTAAGCCGTACATATGCTGTAAATAAGGTTTGTTTATTTGATTGGTGATTTAAGCCGTACATATGCTGTAAATAAGGTTTGTTTGTTTGATAGGTGATTTAAGCCGTTCGTATGCGGTAAATAAGGTTTGTTTGATTGATTGGTGATTTAAGCCGTTCATATGCTGTGAATAAGGTTTGTTTGTTTGTTTGATTGGTGATTTAAGCCGTTCATATGCTGTAAATAAGGTTTGTTTGTTTGTTTGATTGGTGATTTAAGCCGTTCATATGCTGTAAATAAGGTTTGGTTGTTTGATTGGTGTTTAAAGATGGACCTTCGAGGGTCAAAATTGTTCTTTTTTTTTTTATTTGTTTATAAGAACATTCTCTGTTTTGTCCTGCATGTTGTGAAAAAGTAATAAAAAAATCCAGTTAGAAGTCATTTAATTTTATGTTTGAACATTTTTATTCAGTTCTTTGCTAGTGTAGAACTGGATGGGTTTTGCCCCATTTCTAGCACATTTTTTGTCGAAATTTAATTTTTCAACTGTTTTCTCAAAAACCCTTTGAGCTACACCCGTGAAATTCGGCATGCTTACTAGTGACATAATAATCTAGTAAACGGTATCTTCATTTTTTTAAATGCGGCAAACTTTTTAAATTATTCATCTTTTAATGTAGAAAGTCCAATTTTAATAATTAATTTTAGGAAAATTGCTATAAAGAGAGAACTAGGCAAAAAAACAGAGTTGAAAAATTAAATTTCTTGTTCGAACTGGATGCTGATCAAGTTTCCTGTTTTTACAACATCCTTCTCATTATTTTGATTTATTTTACAAAAAACTAACCCGATTTAATTTGTTCTGATTTACTGTTAAAACAAAATCGGATGACTAGGATGAAGCCGGGCTCAGGCGATTACCAAGTACAATGTACATAACTACAGCTGTAAACACCACAAATAAATTTTACATGCTTTTTGTTCATTAAAAATATGGGAACAATATTATAACATATTAAAAGCCAAAATACTGCCCTTTTTAAATCTTCTCAGCGCAAAAATTGAGGGTTGGTAGAACAAAACTTTTTTGCCTCATATGTCGACCAGACATGCGTTGTTGTTGTTATGCAATGTTTGCGAAAAGGTGCCTAGTGAAATTTGATGTTGATTTAATTGGCTTTGTGCAAAACAGCGTAGCTAGATCACAGACGCTTGTATCTAGAGAATAATCGCCGAAAGAGAATAATCGCCGAAAACTCATTACACTAGCCCTCTA
>JAVFBZ010003902.1:0-12443 GCA_032466195.1 Katharina tunicata
ACCTCTTCTAGAGATCTGAAAGTTTATTCATGACTTTTGTTCCATCTGAGATGTCTGATATTGAATTATTGGAGAGCGTGTACGTTTCTTTGGCCGAACTTTCTACGTATATATGGGTTTGACTAGCATTTAAGCCGTTAACATTCTGTTCTCCATTTTTTACTCACATGCAACTGGAATTGGGGAATATTCCAGTAAGGATTTAGCTTTAATCAGTAAGTGACTTCCGATGATAAAATATTCTCATAAAACAATAATTATACTTTGATTATTGAAAGTGATGATTTTTCTAACGTGTTTAGGTAATAAAGTGCAGTTTTGTAATGTCGGTCAACTGAGGGTTGTTCCCATTTGATGAAGAGGGACCGAAAGTGCTGAGTTATCAAATTATAACTGCACCTTTATCAAGCAATGAAGGTCATATATACTTTTTTTAAACGAAATGAATTGACCTCCCACTTCATATTTTAAATAGTCTCGTGCTACAAACATTCTATTCGGTCAGCCTATTAACAAACGCATATAGGGAGTCAAATGTATAAACAAAAGAAACCTATGTGCATGAAGTATTAATCCGCGAAGCACTTTATTCAAAAGTGTACGCTTCTGCGTTACAGTTCATACTGGTACATGTTTTAAAAATTGAAGTAGTTTCTTATTATCAAATGAGTATAATACAGGAAGATTTTAACATGCTGTATTTGTTTGAAGTATAATATTTTGTAACTCTATTATTTCGCAAATAAGAACGCGCTCATCAATACACTGTGTCCTGGCAAAACATCTGCCACGTCATGAAAAGACTTGACAGACACGAGGAACGTTATGACGTTTACAAGCTCTGTCATAGCAGTGTTCTACCGATTGACATAGAACTGCCTATGGACAATTAGCTATTAAAAGGACTAACGAATACGTCTACTGACTTTGGAAATTGACACATGGTAAAACGGCTTACTAAAATGATTATTCAAACATATATAACTAATAAAAAAAAAACACAAAAAAAAAACACGACAAGACCGCTGATTAAAACAGACTGTGGCTGAAAGCTGTTGTTTACATTCCCTTGTCCGAATGTCAATGGGTGGAGCTTATTGATGTCAAAACTAGGTCGCCTCACTGGGTCAAATGCACAAGCTTCCAACCGTACGAAGAATATTTCTTTAGTTTGCAAAATTGCGGATTTATCTGTAAAATGTCAACACTTCACTGTTTTTAATATTTGAAATAAAAGTTAATACACCCCAAATCTGAAAATTTATATAAAGATTGTTTTCTTTTTGTAGCTCGAAGACAAAACAAACAAAAAGTTCCCAAAAATGGGCGTGGCTTAAAATATTCAGTGTTCATTTGGATAGCCCACCACCCCTCTTGATTTAGATTCTCTCGGGAAGTGTCACGCAGTTTCCAGGGGAGGCTGAACTATCCTTTATTGCATCAGATAAAGGGTCAGTTGTTTGCCTATTCAGCGCACATTAAATAAAACGTAGATGTTTTAGAATTATAGATGATGTATCAAAATCTAAATAGATTTCCAAAATGTTAAGTTAGAATGATGTGGATAATTTAATCAAACATGCAATATTTTGAAGGCCTAAAGTTGTTAGCCAGCCTGAACTAAATGTACTCCAATATACCCAATAATTAGCATTACTACACAGGTGCAACCGTTCTATCTTCGCCTACAGAAACAATATTGATATATATGTAAGAAGTTAAGATATATTGTATCACTTAGTAGAATATATGATTTTAGGTGCGTGATTGTAACTCTGTATTGAACCATTGTATTTTTAGTTTCTCACACAGTGGTTATTGAACATTTCACAATCTTGCGGTTATGTGTTTTAATCAAGACATGGTTGGATCTTTGTTATTGAGCCTAATCACGTTGGTACACTTTCTATTATTGTGTTAATGTCATCCAAATGTAATAAGTATTGTAAATACCATTCTCTCTATTTTTCATGCAAATTGATAATTTGTCACCGTTTGTGTACAAAGTCATCTAAAATTATACTACATAGTTGTTAAACGTACTGCCTGTAAAAGCCTCCTTAATTGTTTAATGTAAATATAATATTTTATTATCTTATATGTCTTTTGTATATTTAATATAACAAGAAGTAGACACGAACTTATGCCACCAAGACTGTTGGCCTTTGACACATCAAGCAGATTTATAATATCTAATATTTCACCACAGTGCACAATAACATTAGATAATGCGTTATCGCCTTGAGGTAAGGTTGGTATAGACCGTCCTGTATCATCTATGCTACAAATATTTGCAAAAAAGTGGTTTAATATATGAACTTTTTACTATTGTCATAAATATGATGATTATTATAAATCAAAGGTGGGAAGACATTGAGGTTATTTGATTCACCCTTAAGCAATGACTTAGCGATTTTCCACCATTGCTTCTCTCCTGTTTTACAATTCATTATTTCGTATTTAGTTTTATTTAGATATGACACTTTTGTTTCTTTTATGGGTTTACTAATTTTACTAACTTTATTTCGTTGCTCTTTATAAACAGTAATTTTTTCTAGAGTTTTCTTTCGCCTTGATCGCTTAAATAGTCTATCACGTATATTCATTAAGTGTTTTATTTCGGCAGTTATCCATGCTTTGTCGTTTGATGTTATCGTAAACACCTTATTTTAGGGATGGACAAGTTAGCTGATTGTAACAGATTTGAGGTTAATGGTTCACAATACTGATCTAGATCAGTATTTTCATCTAGGTCTGCCCACGTATACAATCCATTAAGCATTGATGACATAGGTCCCAGTTAGCTCTGTCATAGTTCCGCAACCGTCCTTCGTATTTAATATTTTGTTATACACATGATAATATTGTTACATAAGTGGGACAATGGTCGAACAGATGATAGGTTCTAATTATGTTGGTTGTGTAAATAATTGGTCAAAACCTAATCTATTGATAATATCACAAAAATGGAATTTTGACATATCGAATATAATCTCGTTAAAATCGCCCATTAGAAGGATTATCTTATTCTCAATAGGAAAATTTCAAATTTCAAAAACCTCTCAAAAACTATTCGCACGATTTTAATGCCCTTTATACACATGTTTGTCTTTTCCAGTTATTCGCGTTTAGCTTGGCGCGACCATAGTATTACGCACGTTTTATCAAACCTTTCGAATAAATACAGTACACAATTCTGTAAATAACGGTTAAAGTTGGTACCTCATAATACCAAATGTTCGGTTTTGATTTAACCTCCGTCGTGACAAATATATATATATATGCCAGAATATATGTAGATTGGTTTGTATACCCACCAAATCGAGTATACTCTGGATTTTACAAAAATCTATATATTTTAAAAATCCTTTACATTTGTTTTAATTCTCAATCGATTTTGCTGGAAGTTTAGACTCTGAATGTTTTTTATACTGTCTCGCGAACTGCTGAAAAAAAACCAAATAATCAACTCTAAACAGTTTTTGAGATATACCGTTTTACGCATTAAATTCTGTTGAAAGTCAATTTCGTACACATTCGGGATGGACATAGTTTTTTTTATTTCTAAATACATTTAAATGAAATTTAACGTGTAGATGCGCATCATTGTGTTGTATCAACTCATCAATTTTGAGAGAATGTAATGGAAAAGTTGTAAAAAATCAGTGTATCTTAAAGCTTGTTCTATGCAGCACATTTTGGTATGTAACATTGTTCGAAATATTATAAAACAACAAAATTATGTACTAAACAACCTTAGTTGGTATAGACCTGGTCGTGTTGAGAATGTAAAAAAACTCCATTGAAATGGTTGTAACTTGTTTATTTATACGTTTATTAAACTGTTGTTTGACATACAAGTAATTCGGAGCATGTTTATGTAAAGTATAGCAACATTCATGCAGATAATTCAGATTCGTTCTCTACAGAGGTAATAATATGTGCCTTACGCACGTTCAACAGACAGCCTTATGTTACGAAATAGTTGATTTCTTTCTTAATTTTTACCTACTTTTTTTAAAATCAAATTTGATATATGTTTATATGATTGTAAAGCCAAAATTGTGGGGAAAATAATAATGCCACAAACTTTATCGGATTATTAAAACTGACGATCCACGGATGCATTAGGGATTAAATGTGCAACAATTTTAGGTTTAAGCAAAATGCGATGTAACTCCTTTGTTTATCAACCGATTGTGGTCAAATTTTGTCAAAATAGTCAGCTTTTCAGTGAACTCATCCTTTATTACATTTTTGTTTTCAAATTAGTTATGAAAGTATTCATAAGCTTGTTACGCACGATCCACTCGTGGGGGTAGCACTTTTTAAAGTTTTTGGAGAATTGTTTCCTTAACAATACTAAAAACAATATAGTGTTATATGTCATTGGAATAATTTCAAAACATTACAAAACATTCAAAATAACTGGTCGTCCACAAGAAAACGTGCGTAAGATTGCGACTTTTAGATCGGTGGATCATGCGTAAGGTGCAACATGCGTATATCTAATCATTTAATGTCTTTCTTTTTACATTATAATTTTGTTAAAAATGCTGTAAAATATACAATGTCATATATTTTTTGAAAGCTTCTGTCAAGTTCTATATTTTATATTTTATTGTCAAAACATGCGTAAATGCAATTACGCACATTTTAACAATCAGTCTGTTATAAAAAATACAAATTAGTTTCCATTGTCAAAACGTGCGTAAATGCAATTACGTACCTTTTAACAGACAGTCTGTTATAAAAAAAAATAAAAATTAGTTTCTCTTGTCAAAATGTGCGTAAATGCAATTACGTACCTTTTAGCAGACAGTCTGTTATAACAAATAAAAATTAGTTTCCCTTGTCAAACGTGCGTAAATGCAATTACGTACCTTTTAACAGACAGTCTGTTATAAAAAATACAAATTAATTTCCCTTGTCAAAACATGCGTAAATGCAATTACGCACCTTTTAACAATCAGTCTGTTATAAAAAATACAAATTAGTTTCCATTGTCAAAACGTGCGTAAATGCAATTACGTACCTTTTAACAGACAGTCTGTTATAAAAAAAATAAAAATTAGTTTCTCTTGTCAAAATGTGCGTAAATGCAATTACGTACCTTTTAACAGACAGTCTGTTATAAAAAAATAAAAATTAGTTTCCCTTGTCAAAACGTGCGTAAATCCAATTACGTACCTTTTAGCAGACAGTCTGTTATAACAAATAAAAATTAGTTTCCCTTGTCAAACGTGCGTAAATGCAATTACGTATCTTTTAACAGACAGTCTGTTATAAAAAATAAAAATTTGTTTCCCTTGTCAAGACGTGCGTAAATGCAATTTCGTACCTTTTAGCAGACAGTCTGTTATAAAAAATAAAAATTAGTTTCCCTTGTCAAACGTGCGTAAATGCAATTGTGTACCTTTTAACAGACAGTCTGTTATAAAAAATTAAAAATTGGTTTCCCTTGTCAAGACGTGCGTAAATTCAATTAGGCACTTTTTAATACACAGTCTGTTAAAAAAAATAAAAAGTAGTTTTACTTGTCAAAACGTGCGTAAATATAACTACGTACCTTTCAACACACAATATATTCTAAAAAATGAAACTTAGTTTTCATTGACAAAACGTGCGTAAATATAATTATTCAGATTTTTTTAAAAGGTGAATGTTGCCATCTTTTGGAGAGGTACAACATTTAAAAATACTTAGTGGTATTCCATTGTTTTAATTTTACATTGAACGTATGTACATTTAAAATAAAATTATTACAGATTTAAATTCGCGGTTTAATATAATGGTTACAATGGTTATTATAATGGTCACTATAATTTACTCTAAAACTATAATTAATATTGAGCACGTTACACACATAGGTACAATTAGAAATACGCACGAAACTGCAGGTCGACATTAAATAATTCATATTGACAGCAATTAAACAAAGGTATTCGACGTACTTTTTAATAGCGCATCTTCTCATAATTCAATTTCCTGAAATATCTGAACGTAAATACCATTTGTTAGAGTTCCAATTTTTTTGAACATTTAAATAGCACAAAAATAGCATAAACCTGTCTAAAATGGTTTTAAATTATGTCAATCGGTTAGATCTCGTCGAAAACTTTAAAAAGATAGGTCGAACTTTATAGTTACGATGTTTGATGGCTACAAACTATTCGACATAAAATTCCAAAAGACTATAGTAAATATTAAGCACGTTACACACACATGTTCAATTAGAAATACTCACGAAACAGCTGGTCGACATTAAATAATTTTCCACAGTTCATAATGACAGCAAATAAACAAAGGTGGGCATTATTCGACGTACTTTTAATTGCACATCTTCTCATAATTCAATTTCCTGAAATATCTGAAGGGAAATACCATGTTTAGCGTTCCAATATTGTTGAACGTTTAAGAAGCACAAAAGTAGCATAAACCTATCTAAAATAGTTTTAAAGTATGTTAATCGGTTAGATCTCGTCGAAACCATTAAACTGATAGGTCGAACTTTATAGTTACCATGTTTGATGGCTGCAAACTAATTGACATAAAATTACAAAAGACAACAATTAACATAAAGCACGTTTCACACAGTTTCAATAAGAAATACGCACGAAACAGCACGTCGACATTAAATAATTTTCCACAGTTCCCCATCACATCAATTAATTATAGGTGGGCATTATTCGACGTATTTTTGAATTGCGCATCATCCCATAATTCAATTTCCTGAAATATCTATACGGAAACATTTTTTAGAGTTCCAATTTGGTTTAGCATAAACCTATCTAAAATGGTTTTTAAGTATGTTAATCGGTTAGATCTCGTTGAAACCTTTAACATGGTCGAATTTATAGATACGATGGTAAATGGCAACAAACAAATCGACATAAAATTTGTTGGTATAATTAGTATTACGCACGAAATGTTGGTCCACATAGTCAAAAACGCTCAAACACCTTACGCACCACCAGGCTATTTAGTCGTGGTCAAGTGTCACGCCCGTTTCTTTTTAAATTGGGAAAAATAGATCTACGCCTTCGCACGATCCACCATTACTTACGAAATAGCAAGGGCTTACGAGCGAAATGTCACTGGCATCGTAGTTATACCCACAAAATAGCAATATACGCACGTTCCACATATATGGAATAACGTTATAGGAGTTTGTGTGGTCTGTAAATAACACCAACAACAGTATTTGTCTAGTCAAAATCTCAACCCACACAATTTCAAGGTCTCGAGTTTCAAATTCTTCTAGTCGGCACATTACTACATGTTGAGAGATATAGACCTAAACCCCACCTCAAGTCTGCCCTCAATCGCGCCGTTGAGGTATATGATATCCTGGCAAAATAATATTTTCACTGTCAATGCAATTAGTTAAATGAGTTTCAATCAGAGCTATGATAGCATACATAAGTAAATTTACAAATACATCATCGATTTTGTTTTTCAATCCACACACATTTAGCTGTACAAAAGAAAGCACGGAAGGAGTTTTTGGTGGATTCGGGTTTGTTTCTATGTCTTCACTTAGTAACAACAGTAAAGACAGTACATATATGCCGAACAAAACTAGAAATATCGAAAGGCCAAGCAAGAAATTGTCTATTATTGAACATTCGTAATGTGTTTTGCGTATATAGACTCGACCGAAAAGACCAATTGCCGCACGGTATGATTGAATATCGCTACCCATTATAAAAAAAGTATAATTCCTAAACGTGCGACATAGTTCAAATAGTATTAAGTGCAGAATATATACAAAAGTACATTGTAAATGTGAGTGACTGTAAGTTTCCAGGGCTTGTAAGACTCAGATGAAATCCTGCCATAATTCAAATTCAGCGTAAACAGAATTGGCCATTTACCTCATAGGTGTCAACAAAGCCTTTGATCCCACCGCGGCGAATGACCTTAGGTATGTAACGAGTCATTATTTTGAATCTTGTAAAGGGCGGGATAATAGCCGTAGATTTGAAGTAGCGTGGTCAACATGTGAAAGCAAATTGACAAATCCTCATTAAAGTTGCCCACAAAACTGAAGGAATACTTAAATGACTTCTATTTGTACGAATCTTCCAATCTGCATGGAAAAGCTAGATGGTACTTTAAGGTTACAAAAAGAGGCTGTGATTGAGTGCATACCCAAATGTGAATAGCTGAAAAAAAATATTTGAGTAGATTTGTGTTGTTTTAAAATGCTTTATATATACGATCAGGCGAGAATTAGCAAGGTCTATCCGTGTCAATTTACAAATTTGAATATAATATTAAACAGTTGCACAGTTAACTAGGCCGCAAGCAAGCTAGCAATACTTAGTATTTCATAAGACAAATAGTGTAAGCTTAATTGTCTTTTGAATGTTCCATAGTTGCTCTATCTATAACACAAAAAAGTGCACATAGATCAAGTAAATACTCTACCGATGATCCCTGTGAATGCAAATAATAGTTCACGAAATTTTGGAGAAAATAGCTAGCTGTCAGAGAATGTTTGCTCTGTTTTTATTTCTAACAAGTAATAATATACTATAAGGAAGTAACTTTGTTTAAACATGTTGTCAATTCTGTTGACTATCAATGAAGTTGAATTGTATAGACGACGTATTAGGTGTGTTCAGAGCATGCCAAAACGGAACTTTTCGGACAAAAGCCCTTTTGTGGACTGGGTAATAAGGAAGAAATCAAATACACTATATAGAATTTCTTTAAGGCATTTCTCTACCCGGCTATAACAGATAAACGTTTTACCGAATTGGTCATATATTATATTGGTATACATTCGTTAGGATCATGTGAACCAGTCAATGTGGTGAATATAGCGTGGATAACTCTGTACGAGAAGGCAACAAAACTGTTCTATGTTTGGTACAAACATTCAACAGATTTACTAAAAGCAATGGATACGTTTCTAGTACTTTTGTTGCAATTATTTGATTATCTCACTGCGACAGTCGCCCTGTGTATAATTTGTTTATTGGGACTTTCAGCAACTGTATTCTGTGGACGTTGTCAGCTTGAAACCGAAACGTTAAATTCTCTGATCGTGTGCAACTTAACGAAATCTTCCATGTCATCTCTACGTAATACCAGCATTTCAAGTGATTGTTCATTTCTAGATCTGTCTCATAATCATCTGCAGACTGTGGAGGATTTCGTGTTCTCAAACCAAAGAAATGTTATTCATCTTGATTTGTCGTTTAATCAGATTACAACGCTGTATCCTAGGGCCTTCACTGGGCTTCATCAATTAGTGTGTTTGGATCTACGACAAAACAAACTAAACTTCACCTATGAGGCTTATCCAAAGGTTGTGTTTTTACCTCTGCAGAGACTGAAAATTCTCGACATTCGGAACAATTTCTGGCGAACAACTCAAACAACTTCTCCAGACATTAGCTTTCAAGTATTGACTTCTTTGGAGGAATTGCTATTAGATTTATTCAGTGAAGTGAAATTAGGTCCGGGCTTTGTTCGTCTCTTAAACCTTAACACACTTGTAGCATCAGCAGGCCTCTCCAGCTCTTTTCGTGTACTATCTGCGGATTATTTCATCTCGTTTGAAAATCTGACAATTTCAACTTTATTACTTGCTGGTTCTGACGTACAGAAGATCGAACCAGGAGCATTCAAAAGTTTTCGTTATTTAAAACACCTGTCTTTGGCTGACAACCGTTTTCTAGGACTCAGAGCTGCTGTAAACTCTTTAATAGATCTTATCCATTCTCCCCTGTCGACTATTGACTTACGATATGTCAACTCGGCTCATGTTGACATTACAGATCAAATTATAACAAAAGAAATGGGACAAAGATTTAGTCATTTTTGCGTTCGTAGTTTAGACTTAAGCTTAAACATGATAGTCCACATGGAGCCGGGTAGTTTGTCCCATTTAAAACCAAAATGTTTAGAGTTCTTACAAATGACTCATTTGTTCTTGCAAGAGGATGTTTTATTTCATTTTTATCTAATATCTTTACGTTTTCAAAATCTTCGTGTTATGAATATGGCTAACTCAGAGATGCAGAAACCAATTTATCAACAAAGTCAGACTCATTTGACTGAGGACCCAGCGCGAATTCGGAGATCATTGCCATTATTTACTTTTTATTTACCTCCAAAGTTAGAAATATTCAACATCAGTCATGTGTACCTTAAATGTTTAAGAGCAGTTAAGGAAATACATATAAATGGTGGATCACGTTTAGAAATTGTTGATATATCTTACTCCACCGGAAAGTTTTGTTTCCACAGGCGGATAAGAGGAGTAGAAAATTTAAGATATCTATCTATATCTGGGAATGAGTATGGTGACACAATAAACTCTATTTACTTTTCTTCATTCCCTAATCTGACCATTTTAATAATGCGTGACACTTTTCTGATGTCACGTTTTCAAGCAGATAAGGCCCTGTTGAGTCCATTGCATCAGCTACAACATCTGGACATGGCAAATAGTGGTCTAACCTCTATCAGTATCGATTCCTTATCCAGCTTGTTACACCTAAAGATTCTGGATCTAAGTTTTAACAAACTGATATCAGTTCCAGACCTAAGTCAGTTGTCACCGAAGTTACAAAAGCTAGACATGCGATCTAATGCGCTCATGAGTATTCCAATAAAAGACAGAGAAAAGATAGATTCTTTTCACGCTTATCCATCTGTGTTAGCCATTTCGTTAAACGGCAATCCATTAGTTTGCAACTGTGAAACGTATGACTTTGTTGAATGGATTTGGACGTCGAAAGTTACATTTGACAGTCATGCCAACTACAGTTGTATAACGATTAACGGATCTGTAGCTCCACTCCAGAGATTGAGGGAGAATTTCCGAGACCTACAAGTCGGCTGTGTGAGTTCTTTCTGGTTGACATTTGGGACTGTGGCTGCGTCCATTCTCTTGATCACGTTAGTTGTTTCGGCACTGGCCTATCGTTACAGAGTTCCCATAAAGTATTGGTTCCATACACTATGCCGTAAACCCGAGGCCAAACTCAGCCAGAGACACAAGTACGATGCCTTGGTCGCCTACTGTCATCAGGACTATCAGTGGGTTTGTCAAACATTATACCCAAAGTTAACTGATTCCCATCAGGGTAATGGTTACAAACTGTGTGTGTATGACCGTGACTTTCTTCCCGGAGTACCAATCGAAGAGAACATCATCACCGCAATAAACAGCAGCTTTAAGATAATACTGGTGATTTCCCCAGCATTTGTCCAGTCGACATGGTGCCAGTTTGAGTTACAGATGGCACGGATGAAGATGGTACAAGTGGGCAGAGAAGACGTGGTCATCCCGATTATTCTCCAGGACGTCCCTGTTAGTTCGATGCCAAAGTCTTTGTTAAATCTCTGGAACACGAGTGTGTTTCTTGTTTGGTCCGATAGTCCTGGAGAACAAAGACATTTCTGGGAGAACCTGATGGCGGCACTAGGTCCCATGAGGGTTAGCGATGATCTAACAGATGATCAGCATGACATGAATGTCGAGAATCAAGACACTATAGAACAGGAAGATGAACCTATCATGGAGTTGAACCCTGCAGAAGAAGAACACGTCTTATTATCAATGCACCATGACGATGAACCTCTTCTAGAGATCTGAAAGTTTATTCATGACTTTTGTTCCATCTGAGATGTCTGATATTGAATTATTGGAGAGCATGTACGTTTCTTTAGCTGAACTTTCTACGTATATATGGGTTTGACTAGCATTTATACTGTTCAAAGTCTGTTCTCCATTTTTGACTGACATGCAACTGGAATGGGGGAATATTCCAATAAGGATTTAGCTTTATTCATTAAGTGACTTTCGATGATAAAATATTCCCATAAAACAATAATAATACTTTGATTATTGAAAGTGTCACATATTTGAACATTTTCATACAAGATTAACGACTTATGGGTTAGATGATTAAAGTAAAGTGATATGATTTTTCTAACCTGTTTAAGTAATAAAGTGCAGTTTTCTAATAACGGTCAACTGAGGGTTGTTCCCATTTGATGAAGAGGGACCGAAAGTGCTGAGTTATCAAATTATAACTGCACCTTTGTCAAGCAATAAAGGTCAGCAAACTGCACTTTATTTCTATTCTAAAACAAATTTAATAATATCATTTAAATAACGGCTTTTATCCTTTATTAAAACGAAATGAATTGACCTCCCACTTCATATTTTAAATATGCTCGTGCTACAAAAATTCTATTCGGCCAGTCTATTAACAACCGCAGTAGAGGGTCAAATGTATAAACAAAAGAAACCTATGGGCATGCAGTATTTATCCCCGAAGCACTTTATTCAAACGCACCCTTTATTGCATCAGATAAAGGGTCAGTTGTTTCCCTATCCAGCGCATGTTAAATAAAACGTAGATGTTTTAGAATTATAGATGATGTATCGAAATCTAAATTAATTTCCAAAATGTTAA
>JAVFBZ010003913.1:0-12443 GCA_032466195.1 Katharina tunicata
TCGGTGTTTTTGATAAAACTAGGGTGCCTGTTGGCGATTGGTTTGAGATGGTAATCAATAAGTTCTGAAATGTGGTATATATATATATATGGCTGTAATTGCCCTATAAGCTCACCCAGACACATGATTGTCCTTAAAAACCATTCACGGAATGACCAATTACGGATTTAGCCATATTTTCTCATTTGTTCAATTTCATTGAATACAAATTGAACAGTCATACACAGAAGTGGATTTCTTTACCGAAGCAGATCTCCAAAACTATATGGCCTTTCTTTATAAAACTTGGCCGACACACACACCATCAACTTGAGATGAGCTACTGTGCATTCACGTTTTTGTGGAATTCCGTTCTTTTTCCATATTCCCTTACCAAGAACTTTATTCCGAGGCATTCTACATCATAGTGTAATATAGAGCACATCGGAATAAAACTGTTGGTTAGCGAAGATGTTCCGTTTTCATATGGTTTCCATTCTAGAACAGAATTCGAAAACCATCCTTATGGGCCTAATCATGTGACGTTTGTTAGGTGCATTTGTGCCAGGAACTGTAGTTTTGGTATGATCGATTCACAAAATCAAAAAACCATAACAATGATACAATGTGGGCTTAGTCATAAACAGAAAGGGATTTCGTTTTCACAAGTTCAACATCAACTATTTTTGTGACTTTGCTCTTTTGGATGCACTGATATTTTCGTCTTTTTTTTTTATTTCCAGTGAAACCAATATAGCTCGAATCATTATGTCGAACAATACAGTTTATATATATGGTATCCACATGTAAACACACGTTAAAGCAACAACAACACAACTTTGAAAAAAATTCAAGCTTCAAACTTGGAATTTATAGCTATATATATTCTGTTAATATGATCGATAGTATTACATTCCATACTATTTAGCCTATCTATGTTAATATGGTGGATGGTATTACATTTCACTAAGTTTCGGCCAACACCTTTGTCCTTATAAGGTTTATCGGTTCTGTCTGTTTATTTTCCAAATAATCCGTTGGTGAGGAACCTACCTGCTACTCAGTTGTTATTTTTAAGTTAGTGACATGTGGCTGGGAAACACGGCAATATCCGTTTCCCGTACTTAGGCTTTGGTGATGGAAAACCCATGATAATTTTACCACAGTTAAATTTCACTTTCACTGGGTGAAACTGGGTCCAATGATTGGATGATGAACGCTTCGGGTGTAGATTCTCTATAAATGGTAAGACTGGCTATTGGACATAAAGCCAAGCGACAAAGTGGATAAATCACTGAGAATTTTCAGAAAAAGACCGGTTTAACATATCGCACATACATTGTGTGTGATTTTTACAATTAGTCCGTTTGGAAGCTCGACTTAAGAATTAATCTTAGTATTTCTTTAACCTTTAAAATCTCATTAAGACTAAGGCTGTCGGTTCATTCATGTTTGGACCACGGGGTGATGATAAAGAAGCTTTAATGTAAGTATCCATCCCCGTATGCTCATATATATATTTATCTACGCCTACTTGTCGGTTGAGATACAACTTTTGATTGGTTGATATACACATGGACAAAATGTTTCCTTTAAAACTATTTAATAGTTATACAATTTGCACAAAGAACGGATACATTGTAAAACCCTCTTTGCGGTTTTGTGAACAGGACATTGTTGGGAAACCAATACTTCCAAGAAAACACTTCAGATCAGTTGTGACAATAGCATGCATGAATCAATGAGTATTCGCACGGGATTGTGTAACCTCATTGCGCTTTAATATTCTGACATAAGCTTAAAAATATGGTGGGTCTGATCCGGATCAGATTTATGGTTTGGTTTACACGGCAGAAAAAGGTGGACTAAATCTGACAGTGTAAGACTCTTAGGTAAATGGCGTCTCTACCAGCGTCTACGAACGGGATACCGTTCATAGCACTTTTAAAAAAAAATATGGCATTTTCAACTGAATCTTCCATTTGAGCCCAAAATGGGTATTCATCTCGAACAAAAAGATATTAAATTCCAACAAAATTCTTACACTGTCTCTCTCCGTTCTATAAAATGTAAAAAAAGTATTAAATATCATAGGAGAGTTATTTCTGGCACTAACTGACAGTGTGCCAACATTCCCGCAACGCTTGCTGGCCGGGCTGTCAAAAGTGCCGTGTAACCGCAAACCGTCATTAATTGGCGAACTTAAGAATGCCAGCTCTGGTGCGGATTAAAGCCTGTTCAGTTTAGTTCACCTTTTTGATGCCCGTGTAACCATGGTTTATATGTCGAAACGTCACCAGTTAACTAACATCAGACTGAGAAAGTTGTATGTCTACTTTTTATGCGTTAAATTTCAGAACATTCTTGGATTAGTTTTTCCCTTGTGTTTTCAATAAAAGTAAAAAGGTAAGGGCGAATTTTTTGTGGTCAATTTTATTTATCCGGACACGTTATATGTCCGTTAAAAGGATGTTAAACTTTATGTGGGCGCATACATAACTGTATGCGATGTAAGCCTTAAGCCTTATATATGTGTGGATCTCAGACCGTGGTTTGTCGCCGGTAGGTATAGGCCTATATAAAAAAATTCGGAAAAACCAAAGGTCTGAGCGACTTGGACTAGCCTGACCCATGCGGCTCCTATACCATATAATATACCATGCAGACTTCCTAAGACTTGTATTTCACTGTAGTAAATTGGATTGATGTTTCAAAACGACCGAATCAGTTCTTAAAGTACTGCAAAAGCATAATCCCCATAAATTTAATAAAGGAGTAGGCCTATATATAGTTGTCCTTATTTTTTTTTAATAAACGGAAAGAGGTTATCAATTGATTTTCGCTTTGCTCATTAAAAAGACGTAAAGACAGGTTGTTAAAAATGTATCATAAAGGCAATAAAAACAGTTTATTGGTTGGTAAAATGTGTAACAGAAGCAGCATAAACTGTTTATTAACTTTTGTTTTAATGTCTCCAAGCGACCAAAAAGAGGGTTTATAAGAGGGTTAACAGCATTTATAACGAGAAAGACAGTGCATTGGTTCTTCAAATTGTCATCTCAAAATTGATAACGATAGGATATTGTTTGTTAACATTTATCGCAATCCCCAGTGATTTTTTTTTTTTTTTTAAAATATGCTTTATATAATTTATCGCAACGGAGTGATGAAACTCAGTAAAGTGGTTCTTCTTATCCATCCCAATAACAAAAGAAAAACTTCTTCAAATTTACCACAATTTTATGAGAAAGATAGTCTATATTAGTTCTTCATATAAATAACAGGCTTATTACAGTTAAATTTGTCACCTCCACGACCTGAATAAACTGCTGTGGCTTGGGTATGAGTTACCATCATTCGACATGTATACCCGCTTTGGGCAACGTTATATTAAACAATTAACTATCCCCATTCGAACTACCCTCGATTGGACCTGCATCCATTTAGTATACCTTAATAGTCATTCGCACTTATTCCGACTTTTGGCGGTGATTCCCTTCCGTATAAAACTGTTACCGTTTGGTAAAGCGTTATACTACCGCCGCTCTCGTTCCATCGACGTTTACACTTTGAAGAACAAGACTCAAGATTCTAATGTTAAATCTCGTGGTTTGTAATTTTTAGTAAGGATTGGTTTAGGGATCGAGGACGCGAGGTTTAACTGTTAAATCTCGCTTTCTGGCGAGGGCATGCGCATGTCAAATGCAGCATAAGAAACGGAAGCTCAAACTTATTTGTTCCATGAACAAGGTAAGGTTAGCAAACAAGCACATCTTGCCCTTGGAGAAGTGAATGTTAGACAAGCCAATCAAACATTTGCAATATTTGCTGTAGAGATTTAAAAAGAAGACAAACAAAACAGAAAAACGCGAGATTTAATATGTAAATCTTATACTATTTCGTAGTTTTCCATTTCCACCATCTTAAAGGCGAGATCGCGAGTTAGCGAGATTTAGCAGTTAATTAAATCTCGCGTTCTCGCTATCTAACGTTCTCGATATCTCGCCTTTCTTAATATGATCGACTTTTTGTCTTGTTTTCTTTAGACGAAAACGCCACATTTTACGATAAAGTCTAGCTCCCTCGTTCTTCTGATATTGAATTTGAAAAACACGAGATTGACATGTCTAAACTATAGGTTTGTTGTTTTGTTACTCAGGTTGAGGGACAAGGGAGCGAGAACGCGAGATCGCGATATTTAACTGTTAAATCTCGCTATCTCGCGATCTCGCCTTTAAGATGAAGGAACCCACGAGATGTACATATCGAATCTCGCGTTTTCCCATTATCTCTGTCTCTCTTTAATAACGTCAGGGACAAAGTCTGACTATTTGCAATACTTACCTCGTGCCAGTTAGCCTATAACTTGGAGCGTCCATTTGATATGTTGAATTAGACATGAGCATGCTTCCACCGGAAGGCGAGATTTAACAGTTAAACCTCGCGTTCTCGCCCCCTCCCAATCCTTACTAAAACTTACAAACCACGAGATTTTATATAACAAACTTGAGTTATTTCCTTTTTTCTTCAAAGCGTAAACGTTGAAGGAGCGGCCGTCATCACTTAGCTCCATTCCAGTTCAACTTCGCCTATCTCCGGTATACCGTCCGTCACCTCCGATTATTCTGTCACCGAATTAAACAATGAACCGTTTTATACAAATGCACTTAGCTCGGCCCATTCTAAAATAGAGAATAAAATCAGTCTCCTACCGTCGGGTATTTGACTCTAATGTATTGACTGGCCATCTTGTTGTTCGCCTAAATAGAGTTATCCCTCTTTGCTTTTTGTAGCGAACATGTTAACATGTGATTAGATGGCACTGCTTCGCGATTTTATCTTATTTTTCTACCTTTTACAGATTGATTCGGCCCTATAACAACTTTTTTTTATTTAAGGTAATTTGGTAGTAAAATTAAGACGATTCATTCGCCAGCGCACTTTTTTGCGGAAACATTACTACAACAACAACAAGGATGGCCTGTCATTACATTAGTGCTAGTATTCTTCTCAATCTGGAGAAAGGTACGAGCCTATTTTAGTATGTGGTCGTGATATTTGTATGAATATGTATCAAAATGGTACATTTTGTTCACCGGAAGCCTATATTTACCGCCGTATGGAAAATGAACATGTAAGAAAATATGGTGTAATCGAACGAATTTCGCATGGGTTTAGATGCACAATATTTAGTTGGGAGTAAAATATGTTCTGAATGTAAAATAAATGGAAACTGTGGATTCTGTCGAAATTGGCAGTTTGACCCAAAGGCTGTGAAAAAGTTCCGGCCTAAATGGCGATGATCGTATCACGTCCGAGATGATGTGCGCAGTACATTGGATGGCTTCCGAGTGATACCAATTCGAACTATTGCGGTTTGGGAATGAGGTACTGTACCATTGGAACTGTTGCTGTTAAGGAATGTGTTACCGCCGCCGTTCAAACTGTTACTGTTCCTATACCAATTTGAATTGTTATCATGCACTGGGAAAGAATTAATACCGCAATTGGAACTGTTGTCGCTTGGAAATGAGCTACCACCCATTCGAACTGTTATCGTCTGGGAATGAGTTCCCATCGCCATTCGAACTGTTACCGTTGGGAATGAGTTATTAGGCCATTCGAACTGCCAAATCTCGTGCTTTCATAACGACACAGGTAAGCGAAAATAATTTAATGTTATTGTTAATAATCAGGTTCGAACGATTCTCTGGGAACAAGCGTAATACTACAAGAACAAAACTGATTTTAACCGTTGACATAATTATATAGGCTTATACAGTTACTGTCTGCTCAGAAACAAATATGTGTGACAACCAATTAATAGAAGATGACAGTTACCGTTCACGTGTTGGTTATATTACCTCATGCAGTGGGTCGTTTTTCATCACTCCCCACAACATGCAATATGTAAAAGTTTCGTTATTAAATAACATGTATATATGACAAAAATATATATGAACTAGCCACGAGCACGTGGATAGTCATGTGTAGGGCTTTCAATAACAAAGATTCGTTATATATCTATCATACACGTGTTATTGTATCCAAATGCGAACAAAAAAAGAAGATATATGACTCAAAAATATGACTAATATCTAAAATATAACTAATTTATAAGTTGTTATTAGAGCAGATCCCGAGTGATTTAAAAGTATATTTAAATACTTTGCTTTTAAACCACGTGCAGCACGTGGTTTAAATTACATTTATTAAATAATTATATATATATATAGGTTAAAGTCCGCTAGGATTGCATCTTCCTTTGAAATATTACAAGGGTTTAGTTTAAATCTAAATTAAGATCTGGCGTGTTTCAAACGTTAATGTATGGTTTCGTGATAATCCTTTATAATCCACTTGGGTATATAAGGACTGGGCTTAAGGACTATTCAAACCACATCCAGGTAGGTGTATGCATGTTTGTGAAATACTCAACTAATACCATTTCTCCAGAAGTCCATTAACTAACTTCTGCTAATACTTATAGATAGGCCTACGTCCTATAATTCAACCATTTTTTGTTGTTTCTTTTAAACCTTTTTTTTTACGATCAGATATGAAAAAACTGCCGTGTTTCCCTGTAGACCTATGAAGAAAATTTGACGAGCATTGGATTTTGTAGAATTCAAAACACGACACACCAATTATCAAAACATTTAGCCGAAAAATTTATCTTCCTATGACATACTTACAGTGTACTACATGTATGTCTAGATCGAATGTAACCGTGGAACCTGAATATTACCATAGGCTTAGCTGGCAGCAAGTAACGTTACATTATTTCTCTCTTCGTACGAAACCATTTGTTTTCGAGGTTTCCTTTTAATGGCCTATATACCGTGGCTCATAGAGGACATGGATGTTTTTTTTGTTTTACATTTTATTTAATTTATTCGTGTTTTTTTTTTTTTAATTTTCGTCTAGGTTAAAAATAATTTTCACACGGATGGAAAATAATTACCACCTGTGTGGAAAGTACTTATCATCCGTGTGGAAAATAATTATCACTTGAGTGGAAAATACTTTTCACACGGATGGAAAATCATTATCAACTGTGTGGAAAGTATCTATCATCCGTGTGGAAAATAATTAGTACGGTGGCCCATAGAGGGCATGGCCACCGTATATAAGTGACACGATTTATTGTTTTCATTTACTATTTAAAAAATGTAGGCCCATAACTCGAGTTGAAACTATATCTAGTGTATCAAATCATTATTTGAAAATAAAATTGGTAACATTTAAATATTGCGACGTTTGTTTTTCTCTTGGACGGATACACTGCAGGCCTTTCTCAGGTTTTACGCATTAGAAGAAGAAACAACGTAGATGTAAACGGGGAATTCCCTTTTGCACTCGTTTCCTAGGCTAGCCTCGTTTTGAATATTGCACTGATCCTGGCCTTGTCTGGGCGCTTCCAAGCAGCTTTACATGTACCTACTTTATCTAAAATTTGAACAGATTTGATAGATACTGCAATCAGGTATGTCACAGTCTCGTGCATTAATGCGCAGTCCCTGTATATCAATTGTCCGCTATCATATCAATACAATTATTCTTCTGGAATAAGTAGAAAAATAGTTGAAGAATAGATCCTGCTGTTTGCCAGTTACGAGCTAGGGGGAATCCCCTTTAGCCTCGTTTTAGTCATTCATTTCTTGCACATGACTGTGAAAGTGTAACGTAAATAAATACACGTGGCTGTTTTTGTAATCAGAACTCAAGAATTATTATGTCTTCGTCAATTTAGTGCTTGAAATACCTTTCCTGACGTGGAACATTTTAGTCATTCATTATGACAGTATCTCTCATATTTAATGATTTATGCTATTTTTCTTTGCTTTGTGCAAATAGAGATTATAAATATAATATTTTATAAGTACCTGACCATATGTGCTAGCTTGGCCTGTACTCTGAGCCGAGCAACGAGAGCTGATTCAATGGCACGGGCCACATGCCACCCTCTGTACTCATAATAGCTTTATGCCTATGTACTTTAATATTTTGTGAAGTCACTTTTTTGGAACATTTTCTCAATCTTCAACAGGTATAGGCCTACTCGGCTTATAGTCTATATACGGACAAAAGCATTTATTGTTAATACATGGATCTTCAATAAGCTAATGTTCCTAAGCTGAAATAAGCCATATCTTAGTGAAAATCAAAATGGATTCAGCAAATCAAATTTTCAATGAATTTAATAATGATTAGCTATACATGTAGCTCATACATTTTTTCCTAAAATAATAATAAGTAAGGCCTTATTAATACATGATCAAATTGTAAACACTGTCAAGACTACGTACTAAAAAATTAACAGTAATCTGCTGTGAGATTCAGGGTAGCCTAGTATAATTTCAATTGCATTTGGGATATAAGAATTCATTTATTGTCCTTTCAGAAAGCACCATTGTTCATGACATGAAAGTATATGTAACATGGCTGGGCTGGTGAGTGTTGACCACGATGTACCATGTAGGCCTACATCTGGCTCAATCATTCACAGAACCTCTGCCCAGATATCCCCTTTGAACGCAGAAGGGAATATCATTGGTGATAAGGGACATTCTGTGGATATCGTACACAGTGTGGATTCTCATAACCCTGTTAAAGTCCAGAAACTTATGGAGGAAGTATGCCAATTACAAGCAAAGAACAATAGACTTGATGGGAAACTCCGGGGGTACCATACATTGAGTAAGTTACCAGACCACTGTGTAGAAAAATTTAAGTAACAGCACAACGTCATATTTTTTGGGACAAGAGACT
Source organism: Katharina tunicata (assembly GCA_032466195.1). Classification (NCBI taxonomy): domain Eukaryota; kingdom Metazoa; phylum Mollusca; class Polyplacophora; order Chitonida; family Mopaliidae; genus Katharina; species Katharina tunicata. The sequence goes on from JAVFBZ010003913.1 coordinate 8,752, forward strand.
TCAAACTCTTGATAATCACATATATATTCACTTGTCTTAAAATGACTCATGTCTGTCTTTTCTCTGTTTAAGTAATTCTGTAATGTACGGTATTGTGTGCAAACCCTTTGTTTGAGTCAGTTATATGCTTTTCAAATATAACAATGCATCTCAAGGCAACAAGTATTTTCTACTTTTATGGCTCAATTTACATGGAACAGCTTAAACTTAATTGGCCAATAAAATATCATATGAAGAACAAGTAAAGTACAGTTTAACTTTTGATAACTAACGTGTGTACATAATGTGTGTACATATTTTGGTGTAAATGTAGAGAAAGACATTTTTGCTTGCCTCAATGAACTTCGGTTTTTGATTTTTGATCCTTACTACATAGAATAAAAATAATTGTTCATACACTGTGATGCAATTTCATTATATTTAACATTTTAGATGAATTATTTCAAGAATCCAAACAGGAATGTTTCAATCTCAGAAGACAAAACAGTGAGCTTTCTGAGAAAATCAGATCCATGGATGAAAAGGTATTCACAGTAGAAACGGAAGGCTCACAAGAAAAAATGGAGGTATAAATATAGTCTTTTACATAAAGCAATTTAGGCACATTTTTTTTGTTTTTGACTATTAGAAAGACTCAATATTTTTGTAGTATATATTTTTGGATTGGATAGAGTTTAAATTTTATTTATTTTACCATTTTCTTTAAACTGTACTAGTCAAACAACCAATTGAAATAACTATTCAATTTTAAAATTAATCATTTTACTAAGTTTTTAATGTATTATGGTTAATGTACATAACTTTTACTGTCATAATTGAATCTGGTTTAATTATTGTTAAGCATAATAAACTTTTATCTGTGCCACATATGTCTTTGTAAGTGACCTACAACTTAATTTTGATGCTCTGAAATATGGTTCATATTTATTTTTCCAGCCCGTAGAACTTGTCTGTGTTAATCCCTCAAAATGTGCACATACTATGGACAAAAGTAACCCAACTCCAATCAGTAGCCAAGATATACAGAATAACAGCACAGACAATAATACAACTGACAAAACTAACTCAGTAGGAGCAGAACCAAAGCCTAATAATAGTGCTACGGCAACATCAGAGTCTGTAGAAGATAGGCCTGGTGGCTGTAAAATACCAACAGAATTAAGTGAAGAGGTAACGCAAGACTCAATCATTGCATCAGAAGAGGAGATGCAGGTGTGGGATTTTAGTATTCAGGGCTCTGCCCACAAAACCTCAGACTACGGGGGTGTGTCTAATTTGCAGAGTTTCGCCATAAGCATGCAGCCAGAAACCTCTGATACTTCCAGACTTCTTTTCAACACCAGCGAAACCAGTCACTTAGAATCCAGTGGAGACAGATTTTCAGTAAGCCATCTCAATATACAATGTTACAACTTTTAACAGAGAGTAGTTCAGAGCGGGTGTTCTGTCAGACCAAGCCCACTGCCCACAGACACCCCCTGTTCTAAAAGCCACGGTATTCCAGGTGAGCCATGGGCAACGTAAAATAAGGTCAAGGGGGATCATAAGTCACCCCATAGGAAGTAACCCATATTGTATCAATGGTGACAACAGCTGGTTTTCTTTTTTCAAGCAAATAAGAGTCTTTACAGAAGGTCACTACAATATTACAAGGAAGTGTTAGTATACCATCAAACAAATTTAGAATTTATGGCATAATCTAAATGATCTGCTGTGGTATTGTTGATGAATTAAGTGCCAGTTTTTGAATTATGATAATTTGGATAGTAAATTGTTAATTGTGCTTATAGATTCCTAGACAGGTGTCATCTTCTGGTCCAGAAACAACAGATATAGAAAGACAAGGTGGAAGTGCTGTCAGTATCCACGTGGCTGATGAGCTGGACAAAACCATAGGACAGATACGAAAACTAGAGAAAAGTGAGCGGGCGTGGAAGGTGAGGAACAGCAAAAACAACTTTTCAAATGATAAACATGAGATGCTGCTGTGAACTTCATCAACTATTTTCAAATCCAATTCTTAGTCTTAGAATCTATCCATGTTTAAAGCATGCAAGTTTATCTACCTCTATATTTATAACAGTTATAGTATATTGTATTTATTAGTTTTAAAAGGCATACTTCTCTCTCTAAACTTGAATTCGAACCGCCTGAAATGTGTCACCTAATTACATGTACCAAACTAAGTATAATGAATATGATGGTTATACTTGATTGTGCAGGCGTTTGCATCAACCTTACAGAGCCAGGTACAGGAGCTAAAGATGAGATTACGAAGCACCTGTCAAGAGAAAGACGCAATGTTATCGTCTCTGAAAGCAGAGAGCCTCAGGCTGTTACAGAAAATAAAAAAGCTAGAACACGAGAGAGATGTAATATCCCCCTCAGATTCCATAAATTCGCAAACTGCTCTCGTTGAAGGAGAGTTTGTACATGTTTCCAAAGAACAGGTACAACAAACTCTTTCTAATTATTCATTTTTCAATTCAGAGAAAAAGCAACAACAAAAAAACGAAAGAAGTTTTTAAATAGTTTTTGTACAGGTTTTTAATTTTTTGTATTAACCTTTTTCCCAGAATTATTTTTCAGTTTTTATGTTTTCTGTTTTCATTTTAATTTAAGGTAAAATATGATACCGATAATTAAAATTATTCTAAAATGTTTGTAAAAGCTCGTAATAATTTCACATAAGAATATTTGAATTTTTCATTTGTACTATTCTTTAATTGCCCTTTTTTTGTCAGGTCACCTCAGTTGGAAATGACTCGGAGAACAAAGAAGATAGCATATCGTCATTACTCCTTAAACTACAGGCTCTAGAGTTAAAAAATAAACAGGTAAAATATCTACGCTTTTGAGATTTCTTAATTGACATGTTTACAAAATCATTATTGGAAATTGTTTGATCAATGAATTGTATATTTATGTTTATGTCTTTATGTTTTTTCTCAGTTGTATCAGGCTAACAAGGAGTGGGTGACATTTAAACAAAACACAGAACTTATGCACAATCAGAAACTTCAAGAGCTCCGTGAACAGAACAATGCCAAAGAGCGTGCTCTAACAGAGTTTCAAATACAGGATGAAAATCGACAAAGAGACATTGACAAGATCATCCTCACCTCCAAAAGACGAGGTCATCTATTTGAGGTTTGTTATTTGGTGTTACAGGGCTCATTCACTTATGTTTTGTTGGTCAGAGTAGCTGTCAGGATGTTCCTGCTGCGCAGGTATTTCAGCTGTTACAGGGCTCATTCACTTAGGTTTTGTGGGTCACAGTAGCTGTTAGGATGTTCCTGTTGCCCAGGTATTTCAGATGTTACAGGGCTAATTCACTTATGTTTTGTTGGTCACAGTAGCTGTCAGGATGTTCCTGCTGCCCATGTACTTCAGATGTTACAGGGCTCATTCACTTATGTTTTGTTGGTCACAGTAGCTGTCAGGATGTTCCTGCTGCCCAGATGCTTCAGATGTTACTGTGCTCATTCACTTATGTTTTGTTGGTCACAGTAGCTGTCAGGATGTTCATGGTGCCCAGGTACTTCAGATGTTACAGGGCTCATTCACTTCTGTTTTGTTGGTCAGAGTGGCTGTCAGGATGTTCCTGCTGCCCAGGTACTTCAGATGTTACAGGGCTCATTCACTTATGTTTTGTTGGTCACAGTAGCTGTCAGGATGTTCCTGCTGCCCAG
>JAVFBZ010003924.1:0-12443 GCA_032466195.1 Katharina tunicata
AACAACCAATCTTAAAAAATGTAAGTGGATGAATAACCTTCTGCTGGAGGCTGTGGTAATTTCAGGGAAAGATAACTTTAGCAGGACTTGTTCCTGGTCATCCACTACGTAGACTCCAGTCCAGTTTATTGCTATATTCACATCGTTTTTAGGTAGGCTTGGACCAGCAAATTTATACGCCTCGTAAAATTCTGAAAAGAGAAGGGGCCAGCGGTTCTTGGCATAACTGACAATGTCCTCTTTGACTTTGCTAGCTGGGATATATTTACTGAAGTAAGGGGATTGGAGTTTCTGGCTAACAGTTTGCACCCAGAAGTTCAGAGTCTTCACCTTGACGGAGCTCTCAGGGATGTACGTGGGCAGTAATGTACGTAGACGCTCAGTCTCTACTGATGCACAGTAATCTATGTAATACTGCTGAGCTGCAATCATAGCTAAATCTTCCTCCTACAAATACAACATGGGATATTAGCAGGTGTAATTATTTATTTGATTGGTATCAAACATCATACTCATGGGTATTCCATTTATATGAGGACTTTGCATTGACTATGTTTGGTGGAAACCATGAAAACACCTCATGAAAACCACTCGGTGAAAGGGCAACCATGCCGCCATTTTGTTTTTTACGACAAAACAAATGCATGTCAACATGTATATGATTCTATACTGGCACCTTTAAACGCAAGTATTGGTTGAATAATGGTTTAATGATGGCTAATGGAAATTTTGCTAATAGGACAGTAGTGTATTCAAACATTAAAAGTGACAGAAATACAAATATCATGTAATTTTAATAGACTCGTGTTCAACGCTTTGTTCAAGGGTATTTCACTTATACGACAAAACTCCCAACAGTATATAGCTACGCTATCATAACAATAAACTATGTAGCGTTGTGCTGTGTTGAAAAATAATATGGTAAAAGAGAATATCAAGGGGAAAATATTAGTCTGACTAACCAGTTCACATCTGTACTCTCCAAATGTCACACCTCGGACAACTTGTTGATAGATAAGGTGTGTTGCCATGGGGTCATCACTAGGCTCGTGCCACGGAGCAAAGATCTTCTTTCTGAAGAAAAGTCGCCATGGAGCATTTCTCTCCTGTGCACCCTGTTCCTTAGCGTATTGTTCACACTGTGAGATAGCATCCATCACATGATCACCACCACTACCAAGGAAAGCCTCCTAGCGACAACAACAACAATAGTCAATGACATTATTTTGCTTGTTTAAATACAAATGATCCCTTTGTAACTATTTCACACTTCCATCTACAAAAACCCAAAAGGTAACTTGCCCAAAGTAGACACTAAATTCAACAACTGAATGTTTTGAAATTAGATAAATTTTAGTCTGTGTTTAACAAACTAAACCTATAATTATCAGCTTCCAAAATTAGTTTTCTGCTTCTGTTGGCATGGTAACAAAAATCTTTGTTGGTAAATTTTGGCATAGCTGATAATCATGGAATACTCCATCAGAAGAACGGCCAGAGTTGAAGCAAATTGACCACTCTCAAGGACACTGGGGACAACACGGGGGACATACACAGGAACATAAAACAAACAAATCCGCTTTCGGATTACCTCAGACGGCAACATGGCACAGGAATCTTTACCAAATACACCATTGTTTGATTGGTATTTACTACCCTACATAAGCTCAAAGAGCACCAGGGTACAAGAAGCTCCAGCCAACCTAATGAAAAAGAAATTAACAAATATGTAATCTATCAAGTCCACAATTAGAAACCTATATATCGATTTACATGCAATTCTTTACCTTGTCAAAGAGAGCAATATATAGGGAGAATCCAAACTGATCAGTGAGATTAATTTTCTCTGCTAACAGCTGGCAGAGTTCACGAGCAGTGGTTGCCAAGTCTGCAAGAAGCGTCTCCGTGTTGCCATCCATCAAGGTGATAGGCAACATCAGCGGCTTCTTAGATTTTGTGGCCTGTGAACAAAAAAAACAATTTTTAATTTGTTGGTTTGTATAAACAAATAAAGCTTCTTAAATGTTTCATTAAAAACATAATCTTAAAGAAATATTCTCATCTATTTTTTTAAAACTAAATAAAGAAAAGAGCTGATATTTGTCAAAATATTTTACACTTCTACAATTACTTTTGTTTATATATAAACAGCTGTTGGTAAATATCTGGTTGATAAAAACGACCTGTGGATGATGAAAAACAGGGTTTTAATGTAAAGAGAAAATTATTCACAGGTTCTTATTTACAAAAAGACAAAATTTCACTAACTGTGATTTTTGAGGAGTTTACCTGGAGCTCCAGCCAACTAGGTGGTTGGTTTCTCGTGCCGTTAGCAAAGGTACGCCTCAACCCCTCCTCACAATAGGGGGCATAACCTGGTGGTCCTTCATTTATAAAATATCTCAGGTATTTCACAAACTGAAACACGACAAAGTACAAACGACAGGAGGTCAGGAGTTTGTGAAAAACACGTATACGATTAAGAAAGATATTGAAATTGGACATGCCCAAGGCGACTGATCTTACCTAATATCTTTACAAGGCGAAAAACAATCATTATTAATGACACTTTTCTTTACTTTCGCAAATTCAGGTAATCAATTAATATAAAACTTTACATTTGTCATTTCACCATAAGCAGACATCTTCTTTTTCATTCATAAAAAATATCAGTTTTTCTAAGTGTTTATTTTTTTAAGATCAGCAAAGCCACCGTTTTCCTAAACATAATAATATTTTTTTATTTTTTGCAAAACTCACAGGACATCGCAAACACAAAGCACTGATGGTCCTGAGCTCAGAGAGCCCCCAAAGAACAAAAAACTCCGCTCCCACTCAACCATCCGCTCCCTTATATACCTATTAGGCACAGGAACATTTTATATTTTATATCAATCTATACCTTTTGTTTATTTACTAGAATATTCACTCACCTTTTCTGAGGGAGCAAAACATCCCACACAGAGGGAGAGAAGAATCCAGCCTCGAGCATGACTGCTTTTAGACGGGTTCTGAGTCAACTGCTTACAAATCTGGCAATATATCTCATCTCTGTAACAGAACATTGTATGTTTATATCAAAACATTATTTGAGTATGTATTATGTACATATTTTAGAATAGAAAATATTAGAAATACTTATTCAAGGGTGTAAATTGGGTGATAAAAATAATAATTCTTATTTCAGTGGCTTTAAGAAGTTAATATGGATAAATACTTTCTGGATACCAGCATCCTTTATATTTTGGTACGATGGTTTGACCTCCGTCCTAAGACCATCCTCAAGCAAATGATAACAAATAAAAAAGAAAAATGCCACACAGAAATGTTGTACATAAATATATAAGTGGTTATCGAGAAAGTCTTTCTGTACATATTGTTCATGATAATTAAGTTTCATACAGTACATGTAGGTGTTTTACATCGTGCATAAGTTTGTTTCGATGATATGGTGTTGTGGTACCTAAAGTGTATATAAGTAATGGAAGCGGCTTGCAGTCGCGTACAACAAGCCATGATGAAACAGGACCCTTAACAAGACGCGTAGAAAATAACTTCCTGATACTCCTGATCGCTCAGACAGGTGAGAGAGCACCACCACAGATAGACCATTCCCACACTATTTGAGTGTTTTTTAATGTCATACAGTTTTTATACTTAAGGGTATTTCACTTCCTGACAACTTGTTTTGCTGGTGTTTGAAAGACGACCAAGAAAACACCGACAAGAAAACACCCTGCAATCTCCATAGCCATCAGCAACGTTTCTTACAAATTGTTTGTTTGTTTGATTGAGATTTTACGTCATACTTGAGGCTATTTCACAAATATGACGGCATGCCAGCCCAATGGGTGAAGAAAAACACCTGAAAACAACTCAAGAAAAGGACACCACAAAACTGCTTCCTGCTGTCCCTTAGCTCAGAGAGCGCTGGGGCACAACCACCCCCTCCATTGAATACCTATTAGGTTGACCTATTAGTGTACACAATCCTATAACTGGTACATCGGACAAGAAATTCCAATCCTCTACCAACTATGCCACAGCGAGACCACAACTGAAAGATAACAGATCAATACCTAAGGTCAGGTCTTAGAATGCCATTGCCGATAATGAAGTGTAGTTTCTCTAGGTTAGACATGGGGCGATCTTCCAGCAGAGCGTTCCCACTGCCGAATGCCTCAGGGTCCTGTAATTTACGAGTCACCTCTTCTGTGATCTTTGATTTCTTTTTCAGAGTCAATGACACAAGTTTCTTGCGCATGGATCGTTTCCCCTGACGAACCGGGAATGGATTGTTGGCGTCGTTCTCCTGAAGTGAAATGAAAGATTAAATAAACAGTAATGATAAGTACACTTTTTATGGACTTCTTTATTTAGTAAGAACATAACTTTTCAGTTAAGATACTAAAACCGGTCAAGATAATAAACAGTAAGCAGATGAGTATCCCAAGGGCTTAGGTAAAAAAAAAACATACAAGACAAACTCTTGAGTTTTTCTAAGTTTTGAAAACTGAACCGAACGGTATGTAAAATGATCTAGTGGAGTATTATGGACACTCAATGTTTTTATAACCCAACATTATTTTAGCAGAGCCTTGACCTGAGAGAACCATACACTATAAAGGACTTTCAAAGCTTGGTCCCAGTCGTGTTTGACTTTACACAATATTTGACTTCTGCCCTCCTTTGACTACCTGGTACAAGTTACTTACACCAAGTGCTGAACCACCCTTTTAATGCCATTATTGATAGGTATTTAATAAGGCACATTCTCTATAAGCATGATTTATGTGCACTACTTCCAACTGTAAACAGTACATTGCTAAGCAAATACAAAAAAGATGTCATTATTTATTAACAATTGAATCTATATTTTCTATCACTTTATTATTTGTTGCATTGGTGTCTTTTCAAAGCTTTAAAATTCTAAATTTGATTGGTAAATTATTTTGGGTTGAGTTTTTAATTTATTGGAAATTAATTTATACAGCCTAATAAGAGACCGTAGAGCCTCTTTTTCTTTAAAATACTGAACAGTTATGGAATTAAGAATATATGTGAAATTGCCAATGTTATTTTGAAATACAAGTATTACCTCTGGTCCACCGACCATATCCAAGCCCATCCTCTGTGCCTCCTCCAAGTCCTTCTTATTGAAGCGCCGTCCCAGGGTGGAATAAATCTTGGTCATTACAGGTGTGGTATCCTACAAGTGAGACAAAACAAAACAGATATAAAGTCACTTTTTTCCAAAGGTGATCATTTAAATGCCAAACATATGGGTATTTCACTCAAATGACAGTGCCATCTCCATGGTTAAAGTATAAAGCCACCCTAAAAAACACAGGTAAGAAACAAGGCAAAACAGGAAAACAAGCAGAAGCCAACACAATCCTGTTTTTGGATAGCCGTTAAAACAAAACTAATAAAACACTAGGGCGCCGGGTTGTTTGATTGGAATGGAATGTCTTAGGCCATTACCCCATGGAGGCCACAACTAAAATAGGACATGTATTTAGTTACATAATGTATAAAAATTGCAGAAAAGATCAACAGCAGACTTACCCTGCTTTCTGCCATTGATGTGTGGTATTTAGGTTCCGGTAAATCACCCATGAATCTTAAAATAGTGATCCATACTGCCAATGCCGCCTGAAACATAGGTGGTCTGAATTTAAAACCTCAGTGACCACATACATATAGATACAATTGTAACTTCGTTTCAAGGAGGTAAAGTTAGAAATAAAAAATGCTAGAAGTACAAATAACATAAACAAAAGTTTCAAACTCACTATTCAGTATTGTATACTAACAGCACTGTTTCTACCACCTACTACACTTGTATGTTATAAGAGGTAGGGTGAAGTGCAGTGTAAGATGTGCACAAAGGCTTCGTCAAATTGTCTGCGCCGGTAAGATTTAAGTCCAAGAACAGTGGCATTTATCAGTAGCCAATTTGACCTTCTTCACTCATTAATTATGGGAAAATTGTCTGGGTTTTGTTACTGTAATCATGATATCGAGATAGACTCAAACGTACCAGTAATTTCCGTATATGTTTTTCATTGCCTCCATTTATTTTATCTTCTTACTATGATTTATTTCGCATGAATTATTTGTTATTGTTCATTTTCTTTTAAACAATCTACTCCAAGTACAACACAATACTTCAATTGTGATCAGGAGTCAGGATTTTCATTTCAGTCGCCATCTTGTTTGGTTTAACAAAGAAAACTCTCATGATGCTGTTCACTAGTTTGCTCTTTTACCAAGGTTAGGTCAGGTCAAATCTCTGCTGACGACTAACCAGTTTGCCAGAGGTGTGGCATGTGGAGGAATGTGAAGATTAGGGAATCAATACTGAATGAGCCGCTTCAGAGGATATGTTAATGGACTTCAGATTGATAGATAAATTTATTGGTGTTTAACCCCGTGCTCAAGGGTAGGCCTGTTTCACTCATATGGCAGTGGTGTATTCAAACAGTAGACGGCGACTCTTACACAACTTCAAAATGTGAAGTGCTGTTGGAAAGATAAATAATATAATAGCATAGAGCAATGGTGTTAACATGGGAATGAAAAAAATATGTTTTCCACATATTATCATAACTATTTGTATTTGACACAAGTCAGATATTATTGGTCTACTATTTGATAAAAGTCAGCCAAGAGGCAGAAAGTTCCTAAGTACTGGATAACGAGGATTTTAAGTTAATGTTTTTCCAAATAACCTATGAATCTCAATATAGCAATACATGCTGCCAAAACAGTCTGCATGATCTTACAGTAACAATAAGATTAAGCCCTGCAAGTGGTGTCTAACTTCCCTCCCACACATGTATAGTCAATATTAGTTATTGAGCTAAGGCAATATGTCAAACATAGTTACCAGTTGATCTCCTTCACTGCGCAGCGGCAGTAGCGGGGACCGCAAGGAGCGCCGCACATAGACATGGGTAGCATTGTTTTGGAAATACATGGCTGCAAACTTGGAGAATTTATACTCAGAAATATCTTCATCTTCTTCAGGTAACGGAAGATGGCCCGGGGTGAGGTCAAAACCGTTCTTAAGGATATCCTCCTGCCGACGTGCCTCAAGATCCTAAAAAATAGCAAAAATGTTTTTGTTTGCTTTTATTTGTTTTAAAGTCATACAAAACAAACAACTTTGATATATATATATAGATATTTTTACAGGTTCTATAAAACGAAAGGGTACACAAAAACGTTAAGGTACCTTTTGGTCAGATAGGTGTTTCAGTAAGATATTTAGTCATATTAGACCATTTGTTCAATAAAAAAGTCATGTATGGCAATGTCACAGATTATTTGTAGTTATTCTTTTGTAGTAATTTAAATCCAAGCTATCTTTTCTTTATTTATGTCCTTGTTTTTATTTTACTTTTTCATGCCATCATGAAGGTACAGTATTGTCCTTCTATGGCGACATTGAAAAGCCAGTGCAGGGTGGAAAATTTAAAGGAAACCTTGATCATACCATCAGAGGTCTCCATAACAACCAGAAAAATAGTCTCAAAGGCCTGTATGTCTTTATTTTAAGACAGATACAGGAATAATGCACTGACAGTTATTATCCTAAACATGTTTGAAACTTAAATTTGAATCAGCTGAGGAATTACTTTAACTTACCTTAAAGGCACTGGGAGCGGAGCCTTCGTTCTGAGAGGGTTCTGCTTCAATGAAGCCAAATATATCATCCACCTGAAACACAAACATCATGAATCATTTCTGTTTATCTTTGGGTGTCCAACAAATTTCTTCAGCTCATTTCCTTAAGTTTACTGTGTTCCAGCTTTGAGCTAAATGTCTGTACAATCATCATTGACCTCACTGACAACAAATACTTAGAGAGGACATCAAATTAATTTTGGGGCTAAAAAAGTGGCTTAGTTTTACAAATATAGTAGAACATATCATTTTAATATATTTGTGCAACTGGTCCAATTTTACTAGCTACTTTAGTTGTATTCAGAGGTTTGTTTGCTTGACTGGGTATTTATGGCATTCTTAAGGTTATTTCACTCATATGATGGTGTGGCACCAAAATCGGCGAAGGACACACTCAACAACACTGGCAGCAAAGAGGACAACATAACATATTTACAGGACAAGAAACCTCACACCATAAACACACCAGCCTTCTGATGCCCAATAGCAAAGAGAGCACCAGGTCACCGGAAGCTTCCACCCAACCACCCGCTCTATTCCAAGTGATATAATTTCATGAAAAGTTTGATTCTGCAGACAGTCTTTTACCGTAACAAAAACATTGAACAGAAATTCTGTTTCTAAACAATGATTTTCTTAATTGAATTTCCTTTAACAGAATAAAGCCCATATAAGAAAACATGTCCATGGTTTGCAAAGAACAATGACAGGTCCTGTAAGCTGTACAACAGACTCACCAGCCTGGAGTCATTAACTGGCTCATTCCTCTTCAACTCAGCCTGCTCAATTTGCTCATTCTTCAGCTTTGTCTCCTCTCTTTGTCTCACTTCTTCCTCAATAACCTCCTGGTTAATCCTCGCCAAACGTTCCTGGAGATAAAAAAAAATCCCAAATTATCCTCAAACTGCTCGTAAATTAATAAACCAATCATTTTCAAATTTGACAGAAACTTAATCTTGTAAAATAAAGATATCCTAGTTCTTTGTCAAATGACAAGAACATCTATACACATTTTTCAGGTTTTATAAATATCCTAATTCACGGCTAATGAACCAAATAGTGCCGAAACCAATTTTGAATGCGGAGGGTAGGATCTATATGGAAAGATGCTTTCACTTCTTTTCATTCAAGGATGTTACTTTTGAAGGACATTCCTATCCGGGGTGAAAAAATGACATACCATGTGCATTTTATCGGCTTCCTCTTTTGCTTTTTGTTTGTTCATCTTTTTACGGAGTTTTTCCTCCTCTTCTTGTCTCAGACGATCTGCCTCCATTCTCTTTGCACTCTGAAAATGAAAACATCCAATTACAATGTGCAACATCAACATAATACAATGCCTAGCCAAATGAAATTAAGAAGATCAATACGCAAACATGGCAAAGCTGAAAACAAAAGAAGCTTCCCAGAGCCCCGATCTCCTTACTTCTTTCGTGATAAGTGTTATTTGGTTTGTTTGATTGGTGTTTAACGTAATACTCAAGAGTATTTCACCTACCTGACGACTATATGACTTTTCATTGACAGTGTATGGTGGAAAACCGAGAAAAAACCTTGTTAAAACCACCCCGCGAACTCTGCAGCCACCAGAAAACTTCCCTTATATACCTACGGTCCACAGGGGTGATCGAACCTATTCCGGGGAACAGTGAAGGGGGAGTGTTATTTGGTGTTTGTGTCAACTTGGCTATTAACACCATACTCGGGGGTATTTCACTTATATGACAATATTTCAATGCCTTTGTTTAGACAAAAGACGGATTGTTTAAATGCAGTTTTAACTCGCACTCTAGGTTAATTCACTCATAGGAGATCATGCCATCCCTTGAAAAAGGACCTCTGTAGAGAAGGCAATTTCCCTGTTATACAGGTATAACAGTTTAGTCCATTAAGCTTGCTTGGTATTTTACTCAGCAACATGAAAGACAGACAAAATAATGTACAACGCGAAGCTATCATCCACTGAACTTGTCAAATCAAATCATTGTCATTTTAACCATGGTTAAAATCTTACATATCTTTCATATCTGTTTGTTCATTTGATTGATTGGGTTTTTACGCCGTACTGAAGGTTATTTCACTTTAATGACGGCATGTCATGCAATCGGTAAACGAAACCACCATAAATGATGCTGGCAACATGTAAGACAGGGACAAATTATTTACATAACATTAATAAAACAGGACGCCACAACACATCGGCATCCTGTGCTCCTCAGCTCAGCTTGCACTTATGGAACAAACGATAATAGTGGATAGCCAAAGGCTCATTCGAGTGTACATGTATTAATTGCTGACCTCGATTTTCATTCGGCGATATTTCTTCCTGGCAACAGCAGCTCTTACACCGGACTGTATCTTCACCACCGCCCACATTCTCTTCTGCACCCATCGTCGGATCAGGAAACCACGGCAGTATTTCTGAAGGGGGAATGAATAATCAAGTTATAGATATACATATATACCTCTATATAAAGTTTTTTTCTATGTAACTACTAAACTAGTTTGAACAATAATAACTTTCAGATTTTTTATTCCTGGACAAAATATATTTCAAAGAACTACATTAATAATTGAAGGTGAAAATGTAATAATAATTTTAAGAAAATAGAAATAAAAGCCTCGATCTTGATCAGATTCATCATTTGGTGGCGGTTTACCTCTGCATTTCTCGATCATTTATTTATTTCTTTTTATTTACCCGCAATTTTTTTCCTTTTATGCATTACATAGTAAAAGGGCGAATACCACCAGTAAGGTGAGGTGACAAACTCACCTGGAACTGAAGAATTTTGTTCCTAACGGAGAAGAACCTTTGTGTGAGAATTCTGGATCTGAACAGAGCTTGTAGTCTCATGTAACCCAGCCGCATCTGTTGACAAAAAGAGAAAGCTTTGATGGACTGATTGGTAATCATAACTAATCAACACTCTCAAGGATATTTTACAGGTATTCAGTGGCACAAAAAGTGTTTAGCACGGTTTGAAAAAAAATGTTCCTCTACTGCTAAGCTCATGAATATAAGCACAAGACAAACTGCGAATAGCCTTAAAGTAAGTCCCTGTCAGACATATTTGACCAGAAAAAAGCTAACAGTTTGTTTGATTGGAGATTCATGCAGTACTCTAACCAAATTTCTTCAGGGCATGTTGTGTTATGAGTAAGAATCCTTAGTGCGGTCAACCAGTAGCTGTGTCATTTATGGAGAGCCTCACTCAAAGATAAGAGAGGCTAAATAGTAACTCTTTTGTTTCCACTAAATTTGGTGTTTACTCTAGAGTACTTATTACTTGTTCAATGGTTTAAATGTCATCAGAAGTCACAGGTAGCTCTGTCAAACCGGCAAAATTAAAAAAATAAAAGAAACTGACCATCTTGTATCGTTTTCTCTGTGCATAGCCCCTCCACATTGACTGTATGGTGAGCGAACTCTTCTTGATACGAAGGAAGCGTCTACGGACATGCCACCCACGAACTACTTTCTGTATGATCAGAATACGTCTGGCAAGAGCTTGTTCTCTTTGTTGCTCAAGATATACGTCCTGGGCATCCTATAATGAGAAAATAAAGACATATTGTTAATTTTGTTAAACCTTTATTCGATTGATGTTAGACACTGTGATAAAGGATACACTAAATGCTCGACAAATTCGATCCCCTGTACAACTTATAAAACTTCATTTTATGCAAAGGGTAAGAAGTACAGACATGCAATTTTGAAATTTGTATGAAGTTCAGACTTTAAATTACCAGAAAATGTAAGTATTAGTTCCAAATTCACACTTAAACATTCAATAAATTACTTAAAGTTTGTGCCCTTAGAGGTCGAATTTGTCGAGCATTTAGGGTATTTCTCTTGTAAGACAGATTTGCCTCTTCATGATGGAAAATGGTGAAGCATCCTTTGACAAATTCATATACTGATATACTGATGACTTTGCACTGCTTGTGTACTGAAGACTTTTTTATTTATTTGGCTGATGTTTAACATCCTACTGAAGGGGGTTGCGTGTGTATTGTGGATAACTGGGAAGATACCTGGTTGAAAACACCTTGCGATCTTCACAGCCAGCCGAGAAAAAAACACCCTGTTATCTCCAAGGAATACATTGGCTGCTCTAGTAGTTACATGTACTTACTAGATCTCTTAACTTATACATCAAGTACATTATGAGGTACACTAACCTTGAGAAACACTTTGGTTTTGCCGAGCTGAAAATCTGCTCCAGCTAACACTTCAGAACATATCCTCTGGGAGGCATGGCGACAATCCTCTTTGTGGGAGGGGCCTATCCCATTGACAAGAATCCGATAACGATCAACAAAGTCATTAAAACGATGTCTGATTGGATATCCAGCTCGTCGGATTCGAATAGTTTCCATCATGCCTGAATATCTTAACTGCCTACAACACAGCTCTCTGTCAAACAACTACAAAACAAATGGAAGTTTCAGTTAAAACATTTTGTTTAATTCAATTTAAATTTTTCAGTATTTTAAAAAAAATTCTGCTCTTTTCCTCTTCATATCTTTTCGCTCTAGCTGTTTATTGTGGAGTTTAATTTCTTCTGTTTTATGGTCAATTTTTTTGCTTAACTGCATCTTTTTTATAACATTTGATAAGGAACCATGGATATTGTTTTCAAGTTCTTAGGGGAGCACAACCAGGCTGGACTGACTTTATGTTTTCAAGTTCCTAGGGGAGCACAACCAGGCTGGGCTGACTTTATGTTTTCAAGTTCCTAGGAGAG
>JAVFBZ010003968.1:0-26676 GCA_032466195.1 Katharina tunicata
TAGGGGACACGGTCGCTGTTTGTACAGACACATATTGCAATGATAGGGTCACGGTCGTTGTTTGTACAGACACATTTTGCAATATTAAGGGGCACGGCTGTTGTTTATACTGACACATATTGTAATGCTAGGGGGCACTCTAGCTGCAGTATATGGCAAACCAATGCCTGGGGACACTACCGGGAAATCATGATTGCTTGGATCAGCGTTGGACAGGTGATCAATTTAAAATCTTGAAAGCTGTCAAATTTTGCTCCAACATTCAAAATAGGAAAATGTGTATACTAGCAAATTTATTCATCCTCACATTTCATCCTCACGTTTCATCCGTTGCAACTGGGCATTCATTACACTATGCTGATTTATAGGTTATATACAACATAGGTGGTGAACTCTGAGGGTTTTTTTCAACTGCCGACATATTTTTTAAAGACTTCTGATTGATTATTACTAGTAGGCATAGGTGAAAAGGTGAAAAAAGTTTCCAATCTCTATTTGATTTAACTTAAGTCAAACAACTTATTTTCTCTGACCTATCTTACTTGCAGCATGTATATGTAATTGCCTTTTCCCTGACCTGTTTAGTTTTAACCCAAATTGATGAACTTCAAAAACTTAAAATTGAATTACTATAATTGTCTGCGTCTGTAATTTTGTTTAACAATGGCTGAAATAAATAGTACATAGGGGGATCTTTGTCAATGTGTACTGCTCACCGGAAGTTAGCACATGTGATCAAAGAAAGCTCTCTCTCATGTCTTAAACAATAATGGATGCTTCATTCCCAGTTCCTCTTATTTAATGTGGTCCTTGCATTTCGCTTTAAGTTCCAAGTCTTCAATTTGTATTTTGGACTATCTTCCAGTTCTGTTCATCATTTCCATGCACCCCTATCCATAATTCTCTATTTTAAGCCGTTTGGGCAGCGAAGCTTGATGTGGATCAGAGCATACAATCTGTTATTGAACTAGGACCGTTAAATTTCTGTTGGATTTTTCTTTGATTGGTTGGGGGCTCAATTGACCACATTGGAACAGTTTAATTGTTAGTTTGGCAATCAATCATCTTCTGATGGAACTTTTGTTATGGAATCTTTATTATGCAAAAAGCCCATTGGTATCGTACAAGAGAAGTGTACCCTATCAGAATGGGTATGTTAGTTTGAGTTGTTCTCATTTTTCATATTCCCAAGTACATAACAGCTAACAGCAATGTCTTACACATGCATGTTCTTTTTCTGGTCCTTAGAACACTCATAATATAACTCTTGTTGACATAGACTGGTTATGTATGTTTATTGGTAGGCCTGTTAGCTTAATGATATTTCTTCACGTATGGTTCATGGAGCATTTAATAGTGTCATATTGTCTAACAAAAACATTGCAAACTAAACGCATTTTACAAGGGATATCAGTTTCTTCAGTCACTATGGCAACAAGCAATAAACAGACAATAATTCCACGTTTTCTCATTATTTATAAAGATGTGCTATTAGCCAGAAATTTTATACTTATTCTCAATTTGTAGTGTGTGCGGCATCTTCATTAGATCAGGTGCAATTTATTCCTTTAATGTGTGTATGAACAAAATCACAAAATAAATTAAAGGTTCTCATATTTCAGTCTATTTAATGTCCATCTTCATTCAAAAGCAGTAGATGCAGGAAATGAACTCCAAACTTTATTATGTTTTATAATTGTGTAGCGATATTTTGATAAGGCTCATGTTGAGCAATTTTTCCACTGTTGGCTGGTGGGTGGTTGGGTTGGAGCCTCCTGTGCCTTGGTGCTCTCTGAGCAAATAGGCATCAGGAAGGCGATTTATCTTGGTGTCCTGTGCTTTTATGTCCTGTGGCGTGTTGTCAGTTTGGTTTAGAGTGGTTTCCTTCACCCATTGAGCTGGCACAGTCATATGAGTGAAATAGCATTGGGTATGGCGTTCAACAAAAATTAAACAAACTGTTGTGGGGCAAGAAGTACTATATTCTCTCTCCAATGTTTTTCTGATCTGTACCAACAAGACCCTCCCGTGCCCTGGTGCTCTCTTAGCTGCTGTTGTCCTGTTTTTGTCCTGTAAATGTATTGTGGCGTCTTCTACATGTATGTTGCTGGCGTTGCTAAGGATGCTTTTCTTCACCCATTGGACTGGAATGCCGTAATATAAGTGAAATAATGTTAGGTACAGTGTAAACCCTAATGAATCAACACGAAGTCATTTCATTCTTTATTATGAACAAAATATGAGAGAAAGCGAACTATGTGCATGGTGCATTATTAATAATACGTTTACTTTAATATAAACTCTAATTTATAATCGACTTATTTGGTCAATTGAGTAAAAGAGGTTTGAATATATCAATTAATTCCACTTAGAGAAATCTGTATCATTTCCTTTGCCTCAACATTCTCCCCATATGTACTTAGTCATTACGGTAAAACAAAGAAATCTGTTTTTTTCTGTCAGTGTAGCAGTGATGCCTTCTCTGTTGGTTTTTTATTTTATTATTTTCTCCTTGGATCTGGGTGCAAATTACTAGAAAATTTTTAATGTTTTATTGTTCTGCATTTTTATTTATCAGTTATTCAGTAACAAATGGTCCACAGAGTTAAACAACCTCCAAGAGATACAGAAGAAGGAGTACAGAGAGTGGGTTGTGAAAGTACATGAAGATACACAGACAACCTCAGCTGCTCCCAGCTATGTGTGAGTTTCTCCGATCATATTTTAGCTTGGTGTTTAGGGCTGTGCTGTATTAGAAGAGAGCATTTGAGTGAGTTGGGTGGCAGCCTCCGGTGCCCTAGTGCTCTCTGAGCTATTAAAGGGGCATCAGGAAGCTGATCTGTTGATTTCCTTCTTATGAGTGAAAAGTACGACAAAAAACCCCACAAATAATCAATCTTATTTGAGGGCAAAACTAATACAACCACAAAGATGTGAAAGTCATAGGCTCTTTTGGGAAAATAATACTCCTCTGGCACTACTGACAGTATTAATACACTCAAATCATACCACTCTTAGATAGACTCCTAGTTATTCAAAGTAGATTAAACTAGGTCATTATGGAAAAAGTGTCCGTAATTTTGTTAATCAAGAGCAAATTAATAAGTAAATTGAGGTAGGAAGTTCCCTTTTCCCGGGTTTAACTACGCCATACCAGCAAATTATATGAATGACATTATCTAGTTTAACAGAGTTGTGTGCCCATAACAAATTTATTCACACTTCTTCAATACTTAAAACTTGAGACTGCCTCAAATGAATAGCATTCTTTCTCAACCCATAGCTAGGACTGATCTGAGTATGAGACACCAATTATTTTGATATACAAGCCAACAAAAGTTCTCTCCCCTGACGTTTTTTTTTTGTATTGCCATAAGGGACTTTTAGAATTCGATCACTTTTCTAAGCAGACATTTTCTAAGTAGACATGGGCAGTCATTTGTGCTACTTTGTCAAAGTGCTAGGCCTAAGCGGCTTAGGAGATATTCAAAGACCCAAGGTCATATAGTACTGTTGGGGTTTTGTTTGTCCATTATTATAAACTGTTATGTATTGCAAGCTAAAAAATATTTTCCAAAGGTCAACTGTAGTTCGCTGTTAGTTTTGTTGCAGCCATTTATCACGCACTGTGATTTATGAGCGATGGTTACGTTAAGTGATACACTTATTTAATAAGCTTAAAACTAACTCATCAGAGTGGACAAATTTTATATGTTCTAACCTTTGTCAATGTTTCATACATTAGTTTATGCAAACTATCATTATTGTAAACTTATTTCATTACATAAAGTTTTTATGGAGCCAACATTAGGCTTCTGTAATTAAAACTTAACAGTTGCTGTCCTGGCATATCAACTACATCCTTATATATATGTACCTGGTACATGTAAAGACAATTCTGATGTTATGAGTCTATTTGCCTGAAAACAACCTCATCCGTACATGTTAAAATGATATCACCAACCCTGAAGACCGTAGGTATATATGTAAGCATTTTGATTGGGATTTTACGCCGTACTCAAGGTTATTTCACTTATATGGTGGTGTGCCAGCCGTATAGGTTACGGAAACCATCCTAAATGACGCTGGCAACATCCAAGACAGTACAAAACGTTAACATAACATAAACAGGACGCCACAACAAGTCGGCATCTTGTGCGGAGTTGTGCCCCTTAGCTCAGAGAGCACCAGGGCACAGGAATCTCACACCCAACCACCCGCTATATGTAAGCAAAGTTTTCCGGTTTTCCGGTGGCTGCAGAGATCATGGGGAGGTTAAATGAGCTTTCTTCTTGTTTTTCCACCAAACTCTGCAACACAGTCATCGTTGAGTAAAATACCCTTGTTGTCAGCCACCACACGGTAGCCAGCCGGTAAATCGATACATGTTTTGCAACCATTGTAATCATGTGATAAATTTAGTAAACTTAAGGTCTTGTGGGTCAAAATTTAGCAAAATGTCTTTATTGCTTAGATTAAAAGATAAGTTTTCAAACTTTATCTTAGTGGAAAAACTATTTTGAAATTCATATTACAAATAATAAATAAATTAGTTTTCCTTGAGCTTGTTAAAGTCATTGATAGTGAACTGTTGACAAGGTGTTAAGTGATTGTAAGGATTATCGCACTCTGGTCGTACAGATTAGACTTATTGAAGCCAGTTGGGTCATCTAGATCTTTTTGAATGTGTTCTGAAAGAATTATTTTGTGTTGTTTTACGGTTAACAAGACTGATCGTTCTCATTAAAGAAAACGAGGCACTGTTTTTCAGTTCAAGGAATATTCTAGTATTCAAGAAAAATTGATATCTCAATCAAATTCACATGGAGTTTATTTCTTACCCAGTCGGGTTATATAGCCGAAGGTATTTATTAAATTAATGTCCATTTT
This sequence comes from Katharina tunicata, assembly GCA_032466195.1. Lineage (NCBI taxonomy): Eukaryota > Metazoa > Mollusca > Polyplacophora > Chitonida > Mopaliidae > Katharina > Katharina tunicata. The sequence goes on from JAVFBZ010003968.1 coordinate 4,891, forward strand.
AAAAATCCGAAAACCCTTTGAAACATCCACCCAGCCTAGGCTATGTCAGTTTGTTTCCTTCCTACTTTGTAAGCTACTCCCAAAGGCCGCTAGAGAGTCATTGAAATACAAACTTTATGTATTCATCTGGTTTCGTACATCATTAAGATGTGCCTACTTATTTCAATGAGAAATTTCAGTGAAACCATGCGTGCAGTCAGTGTCGCCTACTTTTACCGCTGGACGATTGCGTCTTGTGTTGTTGCTGCATTACCATTTATATTTCTTGTGAATCAGACGAAATAAGGCCTACTGTGTGTGAATTGCTGTCAGCACCTGATTATCAGAATAACCCAAAACAACAAAATTTGTCTGTCGCTTATAAATACACTACCTCAGTACCCCTATGTATGTCAGTAGAGAATGATTCGCAGCCTTTACCTGAATAAACATTTGATCGTTTGACTGTGAACCCATATATAGGCTATAGCTCATTCCTTTAGAGCGCTGGCCCTGCTAGCCAGACCCCCAAGGTTGAATCGTTCGGCTGACTGTATGTTAGGGATTAGCGCACCATGGGAGGTTAACATATCCCAATAATGGGTTATCCCAACTTATGAGTGAAATACGGTAGATATAATTATGTATTTGGTGTTTTAGCTATTGCTTTTTCATAACCCTAGAAAAAGACAACTTTTTTTGCAATCAATAATTTTATAATAATAATTTGTAATCATGGGAATTACAATCTGATTAATATTAGCCCTGGTATAATATGCTTTAGAAAACTCTTCTCTCAAAAACGACCAAAGGGTCCAGCAAGACATTGCTAGGAAGGAAGCTATCCTTGTAAGGAAGCCTTTTATCTGCTCTGAAAAGTTGCCTTATAATAGCTCCATGTTATGGAGTTGAAATCCATATAACCTTAAACGTTAAAAAGAAAACAAGTGTCAACATAAATGAAAACATATCCACATGTAAATGACAAACTATAACATATTGCGACAGTTCATTTCATCCTCAGTTAACTTAAAGTTATCAGGGCATAAACCGGTTGACAAGGTATGGTAACATCTTAGGGATATGAGTGCTCTTTGTAAACAATAACCCCTGCTGACTGCAAAAACTGAACTGGTAACAAAATTCTCTCTAAAATTGACTATTGCCTTATAAAAGTGTCAACATATTTGGGATGCGAGTTTTTCCTTCAGAGAACAAAAAGTCCAAATTGTTTTTGAACACAGTGCAGCTTCAGTTTGTAGGACAATCTCATTTATCAATTTATATATCAGTCAAATATTTGAATGGTGAATATAGATATAGAATTGTGAATATAGATATATAGAAGATCCTGAATATAATCCCTCTGGTTGAGGGCAGTTTTTTCCAAACCTTAGCATGTTGTCTTCTTCTAACACTGGAGGAACATTATTTTTTCCAACAGAGCAAATACAGGACCTTCACATTTAAAGGGTTGTGGTAGTGTGGATATTTTAATACTGTTGTAGCACATTGCTGTCATATAAGTTTAATACCCTTGAGCACGGTGTAAAACACCAATCAATCAATTTTGATAACTAAATAAATATAAATTTAATTACTTTTTTCAGATCTTCTTATCAAGGATAAATTTGTTTTTAATCAATTAAAAATATCAGTTTCACACAAATCAAGCTTTCATACGAATAGCCTAAAGTAGAGCCTAAAACACAATCAAACAAACACACAAATCATAAGTCATCGAAAACACTTATTACATTGTTATATGTTATATTTTCAGCCAGAGAGTTCGTGCTCTGACAAACAGTATGCCAGAGGCCGGTGATGACGAAAGACGAGGTGAAAGCTCATACAGATTAGAGGAGAGTTTCACCATACACTTAGGTACAATTTAATAGGCTAGACTATGGTTGTGGTGAAATTCATTTTACATGGCTACAATTTTAAAAAATTTAACTGATTTTGCTTTTCACATTGCACCACCAGGATGCGTGTGTTTGAAAAAAAAAGGTTATCAAGACAATGGTTAAAATAACCCTGATTGGCCCTTGTGCCTTGTATTTAAAATAAAAATATTGTATCAGTATTACAGTATCTGTGAAGAATTGACAGTGTTAAAAAACAAACTTGTCCAAAAATTCCTGAAATTAGATATAAACTTAACATTTCTATGTCAGAGCTGGTTTTATATAGACAACAGAAATGATGAAGCCCTGTACTGGTGTGCCAGGTTTTCCTTATGCATAAACAGAAGTCTATACAGGGTGTTATGGCTCCGAGTTGTGTCCCAATATATGATGACAAGCAGGAGGTCACTTAGGACGTAACTGGACGGCAACAGATTTGAACCGTAAAAGGATTGAAAACACAACACACTACTTTTAAATTTAAATAGTAATTATATATATATATTAGGAAAGAAGTGGTTAAAATATTACAATTCTACTCTAAACAAGACAAATGATCCTACACAAATTGATAATGAAAACAAGCTTAGCAAATATTAAAGATAACGCCTGTATATATATTACCCTTCACGAATGAATTTCTATAGTAGTGTTCTTCAAAATGATATGTTAGTCTGACCTGGATATTCAGATCCGAAAGATACACATCAGTCCAAATCACAATCCAATCCTGGTCCTTAGAACTTTTGTTTCCACTTGATAGGCGAACTGTTTCTTTTACGAATTAAATGTCATTGGTTAGAAAACAATGTCCAAAATTTTGATGAGGAATAGAATCAGGAAACAGTTTATATTGAAGAAATGGAATTACCGTAATTTTTGGTTTGGGTGAGTGTCCATCCAAGCTGGTGACCGGCAGAGTAATGTTTTCTCAGATCACTTTAATCGTCATACGTTACATGGAACACTTGTGACCTTTCCTCAGTTTCTGCTGCCACTTTTACTGAATAGCAATCACGTCCCCTCTGTCCAGTCACCAACTTAACACTGTCTTATCGTAAGGAAAAGTCCACTATTTATTCTCAATGTCCACCCACTGTTACTGACTAACATCCTGATTCCAGGTAATAAATTTGCCAGAAGTCTGCTCCTCAAGATACTATACTGTTACTAACAAACATTCTGATTCCTGGTAATAAATATGTCAGAAATCTGCTCCTCTAGATACCACTGGTCAGTTTTAGTTCACAAGTCACCGAGTGCACGGGCCAGTAGGCGTATATGACTGAGTTCATTTATGGAAAATTTCCATCCTAGAGATTCCTTCTATTACAAAGTTTATTTGCTAAACTTTCACAATACTACAAAATATGCATGTCACATCTACATTTAAAATAGTACAAAAATACAAAATACAAAACTGGGTGAGTTCATGACACAGGGTCTCACTGCGTCCAACAGAAGGACTCTTATCAAAAAAACAGAAATGACAAGAATTCGCCCAAAAAAAATCAAATGATTTATTTCTAAAATGTTATTTCATAAACAAATTGTTCTCATCATAGTATTGTACGTAGAAAATTAATACAAATAAACAGCTGTTGACAGAAATCACTACATTCTTTCTCATGTTAATTATCAATGTGCTTGCTTGTTCTTAAATGTTTTTCCTAATCAATCAAATAAGGACTAAAGATATTTTCTGGATAGAACACTGATAAATGTTAGACCCAAACTAATGTTTTAGACTTTAAATGGATCTAATTTTGTTGTCAGGTGCCCAAATGAAGACCACACATAACCTCAGACTGTTGTGTATGGATACACTGGACCTGTGTCGGCACCAGGCTAATACCATAGGGTAATATACATTCATTTGGCTGATTAGCAGTGGCGTGCAGAGTCGTGGTGCTGCCCGTGACTAACTCCTTGATTGTATGCACCTCAACCATAGGGCCTAGTACTTTGAAGTCCAAGAAAGGAAGACATTTTAAATATGTAAAAACAGATGAAACAAGCTTTTTATTCAAATCAAATATTAATCAGCTACATGAATTTTCATAAAATTTAAGCAAACTGGATCCTGTTCAAGATGACTGTTTGCTCAAGCTTTCTAACTGTCAGTCTACATCTGATAAATATCAGAAGTTTTTTAATATACCCTAATTCTTCAACCTTTTCACCCCTGAAATTTTTGCAACAAGAAGACTTTCAGTCAGTCTTACTTGTTAAATCTCAGACACAGAGGCTCATTAATAAGTTATACAATAGGCTATAATAATAAATTAATTATTTATAATTGGATTATGCCCTTTCCCAAATTTGCTTGTGGTTTAATTTCATGTGACCCTTTTGACTAAACACACTCAGAGGTGGTGAAATGGTTGAAGAATTAGGGTAAATAGGACAGATACTTCTCAAGGCTACACCAGCGTTAAAATCAATAAATAAAATCTTGTGCAATGAAGTTAACAGATATAATTTCAATAAAAGATTCAATTTTATCTTCACTCTTTGATTGGATGCCCATCTGAAATGTGCTTTGGGCGGCCGTTTCCTCTGCCCCACCTTCTGCACGCCGCTGCTGATTGGTGTAGAGATTTGCGTATCATGGGTCCATTCAGAGACTTCCCGCAGCACATCTTTTCATGATTAATCAATCACAGCTGGTTGGACAGTTCCTTGTGCTCTCTGAAAGTTGTCCGGAAACTTTTGTTTCACTGTAAATGTCTTGTTTGTTTTTTGTCGTTTTTTTCAAGTGGGTTCCTTCATTCGTTAGGTTGGCATGCTGCCATATGAGCCGTAAAATAACCTTGGCGTAAAATCCCAGTCAAATCAACAATTTTAAGTCAAGATGGTGAAACCCCTTCATAATTTTGAACAAATCAAAAGTTGCAACCAGAAATAAGACAGAAAGGGTTTGAATAAATATCCATTCATCCATAAATGTACAGATCTATTCGGTACTGGCTGAAAGAGATATTATTTATTTATTGTTACATTAAGATGTTAATATTAACATCATGTTAAAAAAATAGAATAAATAAATTGAGATTCTCTTACTTATGTTAAGTGTAAATCTAACAGTTTTTTGGAAAGTGACTGTGTTTCTTTCCCTAATTAGTGGTGTGATGGTGCCACAGCCTCAGAGGTTACAGACTGCCATGTCACTCTATTCTAACTCCCTGTGTGGTCTCATCCTCCTGGCGGACAACAGACTCAACACATATACAGGACTCAAGAGAGGTAACTCTTTAAGCTTTTTCCAAATTAAACTAATTATAACTTCTATTCAATAAAAATTAACGATTTAAACTACAACAATGTGAGAGGGAAAGACAATATTTAGACTGTTGATTCCTGGCCACTGATAATGAAAAGAATCATGTTTTTATGAATATTAACAATGCAAATAGGTTTCCAAACCAGACCATGAAAGATGGGTAAAGAAAGAAACAATAAACAGGAAAAGCAATATCCTGCCCATAAACAAGGGATTAAGCCTACCTAGATTGACAGCTCTAAAACTAGTGTTTGTTCTTATCTCTCAATGATTGTATTAAAATCTAATTTCCTAATATTTATATTCCAAATATGATTTGAGAAAGTTGTATATGGAAGCAACTCTGTTGGAACAAAGCCTTTGATAAAAAAATAAAAAAAAATAATGTTATTTTACAGTATCTCTTATCTGTTGTATTTAAATCTAAGTTTGTTTTATTTCAATTGTTCCCTGTATATGGTTTGATATGGTTTAAATTGTGTAATTGTTTGATGTACAAAGTCATTTAACCTATGACTTCAGATGCATTAATAATGATTATAGTGTGTAAGATTTTACTGGAGTTCCTGTCATTCTCAACATGTATTTGTTTGAAAGATTTTAAGCGAGTGTGTGAGCAGTCGAGTGACTTTCATTTCCCTGACTTGGAGAAGCAGTTAGAGGCGATTGAGACTCAGATAGGACAGGCTAATGACTGGAGGCAGACTCAGAAACACTCTGAGGATGGAGACAAAATCAGCTTACAGAGCGGAGGGAGCAGCTCCAGCGAGGGACAGGTAGGAATAGGCACTCTTTCTGTCCTGCCAAAGAACCCCAAAATATTTACACCACTAGTGTCAGTCACATTTACAGCACATCATTGAATATGATTTATAAACCAGAGGGGTGTTTCCTAAAACTTTGTATGCAAATTTTTCAGGCCTGTTCTGAAACTCTCTGCGAGTTAAAGTTATTTTAGACTCCTAAGTTATGGATATTCTCTGAGTATTACACAAGTAAACTAACAGTAAAATAGACAGTGTACCTTTTTGATAATTGTAATGTACAGACATGAAGTGATCATATTCCAAGAAATTTTGCCTGTGTACTTTCAGGATAAAGCCGCCAAACTTTTAACTGGAGATTTCTACATTACCAAACATTCTAACTTGTCAGAGGTGTCTGTTATCTTCCACCTGGTGTCTGACGATAGCGCAAGGTCACCCGATATATCTTCTCGCCACCCAGTCATCCTATCTTTGCGGAATATCCTAAAAGTGTGCTTCCGTTATGATATACACACCCTGACCATTCCTCTCCTCCTGACTCATGAGATGGCTGAGGTAAGGGAGATAACTTGTCACACAAATGTCTGACTTTCCACACGTATATGTACCCCTCAGCAAGGTGAACTGGTTCTTGCTGTTTTCAGGCATTCTGGGAAACCTTAATTAAGATCATGAATATTTTATTAGGACTGAATATCGGAAAAATGTTGCTATTAGATATAAATGACTTGCTACTATCATTTGGTTGCTTAAACTGGTTTAACTGTGATGTTTATATGTATTGAAATTGAGACACAGAAATCTGATAAGCAGATAATTTCAGTGTAGCTTTATTTGGATCATCTTAAACATAATACTACCCAGTTTTGAAAATAGTGTTACCTTAAACCTATAGTAGCACCAGGAAAAGCATTGGTAATGGAGATCAGACCTTGTGCAACTCTTTAGGTATAAAGTGAAGTACAACTTTTTTTTAAAGGGAGATGGGAATAGGTGAAACATGAAGGTAGAATTTAATTGACAAGGGCCGGTTCACCCTTTTGTTGCTAAATCTTTACGTTTGCTAGCTAACTGTATCTGGCTGACAGTGCACTTCACTGGCTAAAATGAAAAAGAATAGGTCTCAATAATGCTATGTAACAGACAGACACTATTGATAGGCACTACTACTTCATGTAGAGGTTACACTGTACTTGGGCAATCTCAATAAGAGTTGGCTATCCTAGAGTCCTATGACATTTAGTGTTTAAAAAATAAATCTATCAGAAGTAAATGTCTTGAATTTTAAATCTTGATGGTAAAATTGTTTGGTTGATTGTAGGAAATGACCATCCAGTGGTGTCTGAAGCGAGCAGAGCTGGTATTTAAATGTGTGAAAGGTTTTATGATGGAAATGGCTACCTGGGGTGGACAGGAATCAAGAACTATACAGTTTCTAGTGCCAATGGTAATCATTCAATTTTACATTTTTCAATCTAAGCCGAGTTCATTTGTCTGAAATTTATACTACCCCTGACATGCCTGAATATCTTGGAAAATTGAAAATCACAGAAACCTGAGTATACCAAACATTAAAAACCTCAGAAATCCAAGTCCACCAATCCTTGAAATCACAGAAACCTGAGTATACCAAACATTACAAACCTCAGAAATCCAAGTTCACCAATCCTTGAAATCGAAGAAATCTGGGATTACCAGTCAAAAAAATCCCAACAGAAATTTCAGAAACTTGAGATAACCATCTACTTGTTAAGGGAGCTGCAAGACTTTCTTACATCAACGTCCTGCAATGTATTCAAACATATAAGCTGAAGCTTCCCAGTACTAATTTTCTACTTTGACCATGTTTTCAGGGTTTATCTGAGGAGATGTTTACTACCATCAGCTCAATGTTACCACAGATATTCAGACTGTCAAATCCTGTTGTGGTCAAATCATCTTAGGAACGGCTTATAAAGTTACATTCCTCACTGATACAAGTTTATATGTCTACGTGTACCTCCTCAAATACTTACCATCATCACAACATCTAGTTGTGGATCTCATAGAACTCAAGGCTTTATGGTAATACAGATAATAATATATGGAGATGCTAGTACCATTGTCAAGCTCACTGGGCTTGACTGATTGATATGACTCGCCATACATGATGGGGTTGAACAGAGAAATATGACGCGTTAAGCATATTAGGGCACACCCTAAATCCTCAACAAATTCAACCTCTAGAGGCACAAACTTTAAGTAATTTATTGAATGTTTAAGTGTGAAGTTGGATCTAAAACTTACATTTTCAGGTAATTTAAAGTCTGAACTTCATAAAAATTTCAAAATTGCATGTCTACACTTCTTACCCTTTGTATAAAATGTAGTTTTATAAGTTGTAAAGGGGGTAGAATTTGTTGACATTTTAGGGTACCGGTATTAGTTTTGACCACGAGTGCACCAGTGTCCTACACCTCAGCAACTGCTTTGCTGGAGCTTATCGCACCCAGTTGCTCTTGAGCTAGACTCATGGGAAAGCTGATTTGTTAGTGGTTTTCTCTCCTTGGTCCTAGTCTATGATTGAAATAACCTTAAACATGGCACAAAACCCCAATCAAACAAAGAAACATAGAAACATAGAAAGGTCTGCAACTTCTCGTCTAGTTTTTATTGTTTTGTACTGTATATTTCGCACAGTAACAAAAATACTTGAATTGTGATTGTGAAGCAGCAACAATAAAATGTTAGTACAATATGGTACCTTTGCACTTTTTGATTACATGGACTGGATACATATGTTGCAAAACGTGTAAGATATAGAATACATTTTTGTATTTACTTTCAACATGACAAGTAATTTAAATGTTGCTATAACATACATGTATACCAAACTATTTTATAAATTTATTATTTAAGAATATATGAAAGGTTTAACAATACAATATTGATTTGGAACTGTTTTTATAAACACATGTTTGTTGATTTTATCTATGGTGAAGTCTAAAGTGCAATAAAGTTTTGTTCACTCTGAAGTAATTTGTCAAGTTTATCTCATTTCGACTATTGAAGTGTTATTTAAAGCTTTAGGCACATGAGCAATTATGACAAAATGAACTGAGTCTGTATAGCAACTTTCTTCCCGGTTTTCCACGTGCAACGCAAATTATTAAGATTAGTAAGTCGTCATATAGGTTAAATACTCTTGAGTACGACGTTAAACACCAATCAAACAATGTATAGCAGCTTTAAGTTTATTGAGGGACAACCTGCCGACTGTCAACTCATTTGCCAGTCTGTGAAATGCTACTCAATGAAGTTATGTGTCTAACAATTAAAGTTGCATATGCACTCAAAAGTTCTGAATTTTGTGTTCTCACAGATCTCATTCTGTCAGAATATTATTATGTGGATTGTATCAATCAGCTGTCATAACTGAGCCACCCTAGTCAAACATTAATTAGCCCCGCTAATATAATTATAAACAATGTAAAATCTATAATGTGTTATGGATTTTACATCCTTTATTATTTTAATACAGTATATCGCACATTCTCAAGGTTGATATTTTCTGAAAGCTTATACTTTGGGCCATACTAGAAAACCCGGTTTGAGTTGATTTTTGGCTGAAATTCTGCATATAGTACCTTATTTGTTTGATTGGTGTTTAATGTCATGCTCAAGGTTATGTCACTTACATGACGACTTAACGTTGCCGGTGGAAAACTAGAAAGGAACGTTGTAAAAACCACCCTGCTCACTCCGCAGTTACCAGAAAACTTCCCTGATAGATTGTACCTTGGGTCGACCCGATTCTGTGGTTGTCGGCAACATTTAGGTTGATTTCCATTACCCATATTTGCCTGGCACATGGCTAGAGCTAGCCCGGGTGGTACACCAAGCTGATGGGTTGTTAATCTGGTACTAGTCTACTTCAAAGTTTTGCAACCAGTCCTTGTTTAATCTAAACATCGTCTTTGTAAGCGATGTTTTCGGTGCATACATGTAGCAGAAATCCAGCTAACTAAGTGGTGAGAGTTGCTTACATGTAAAACCATTATCAAACAAACTTACTAAATGGGCTATCATAATGGCACCTTTACAAAACATGAACCAAAAAGACTAGACATATTTTGTACAATCTTTTATTTTTCTCATTTTCAGATGTCTTTTACAAAATTGACAATGTTTCCCTCACATGTTTGTGGACAATGATTGTTAAATAAGTACAATAATTAAACCTCTCAAATAGAAGAACAAATTCTTCCAACTAGATTTCTAACTCACATTTTCTTTGTCTTTTTTGTTTTGTTTAATAACTAAACTAAACCAGATTTATTAGTAGCAAAGAATCCCACCAGGGAATAAAATACTATCTGGTTAACAGATTTTGCTCACAAGAAGAAAAAATAATCTTTGATTTGATCATTCAAACAACTTGGAGACGATGAACAAGCAAACCTAATTTATCAAAGAACAAAAAAGTTGATAATGGAGTGGAACCATTAAAGTTCCTGCTTGAAAAAAAAAAAGTCAATTTCAAAACCGACAACTTTAAAATACCTTGTAACAGATCAATTCTTACAGACTAATTTTTGTCAGGAATGTTTTACACAAAAATGGTGCTAAAATCAATACGATATCTAGAGATCTCTCTTTCAGGCAATGTTCTTTTCACTATCAATCCTAAAAAAAAACACTGATCAAATTGTCAATTTCCACCAACAAATACTTCCAGTTTTTTTCACAACCTCTCTGAGGTGTTCTCTCCAGCGAATAAATACACAAATATAGCCGATCATAGAAAATCCAGGTAGGTTTCATAGAATTGGGTTATTATGTCTGGTGATGGGATACTGAATTTAAATATGAACAAATATATGTTAGCTCCATTCTAACAAGTATGTACAACAACAACAAATGACTAAAAAAATAAGGGAGAAAATAAAAATAAAGAAAAGAACTTAATAAGCGAAATCTTGAGTATTCACAAGAATTGGTACATAATCCAACCCCCTGATTTGATACCTTGAGCCAAATTTACGGAAGCCCTAAGTACAAGTTCAAGATAAAAGACGACCATAATCATACAGTGTAAAACAACCTTGATTTAGTTTTACAGTTTGATCCCCATAAAAGCTTTGTCAAGCAATACATGTGAGCAATGAATAGTCCATTGAGAGAGAAACAGAAAGTAAAAGATTAGATAGTTAAAACACAAACCAACCTAGATAAGTAAGATAGACAAATATCACGGAATATTCAATTGCAATGGGGAGGGGACACTATAAGCCCTTTGACATATCATCCGGAATGGTGACATACATACCACTGATCATTTTTTAAAGTTGAATACAGCAAAAGAAGTCAACTCGCATGCAATTTGAATGTCAAACTAATCAATATTCACTTCTAGGACTATAGTACTGTTTGACTTTCCCCCGCTGTGACATATGTCTGTGTAATAGAGTGGACGATGAGTTACGAAAAGATTTGATAAGTTTTAAAGAGTTTGTCTACAATTCATCTCTTGGCTGTTCTTCATCTTCCTCCTCATCTTCTTCCTCTCCCTCGTCATCCTCCTCCTGCAAAGAAAAATGAAGATAACTCAATTTCAGGGGACATAACTCTGTTTTTAACTTATAAAGCATAGTAACAACTGCGAAAGAAAAAAGAGCTAACTCAATGTAAGGTACATATACTAGCTGTGCCTTATTGTAAGGGGCATAATGCAGTTGTTAGGGATTTTTTAATATAATTTTTTCTCCCAAGCAAATTTATTTATTAATAAATCTTGTTTCTTCTTCTTTATTAATTAAAGTACAATCATATTTACCCCAGAATGGAATCATATTGTAATATCCTAAACGTGTAAAATGTGGGTATTAAACTTAACCATATGGACTGTATTGCTTCGTAGACTACACAAATATGGGTATCTAGCATATAAATACTAGAGAAAATATGGCTACAGAAAGCGATTGGTATTCTTAAAACTCATGGATTTTTCAGACATAATAATTTTACATAGAATGGATGAAAATCTATCCCAAAGTCAGATAAAATAAGCATATAAATATATTTTTATGTTTAGCACAGCTATTTATACCACAACAGAAGAAAAATGAAATGTACAAACCTCAGCGGCACCGGCCCCATCCTTACCACCGGATTCAACAAACTTCTTCAGAGCTTCTAGTGTCCTAGCACCATTGTAGTCTATAACCTGTCAACACCAAGTATACTCAGTCATTAGATTAAGGCCATTAATTCTTATCGTTATATACAGGTAGAAAAATACAAGACAAAAGACTTGATTGATTGATTGATTAGGGTTTTATGCCGTATTTGACTCAAACGTCTGTGTGGCATCCCAGCGGGTGAAGGAAACCACCCTCAAAGGACACTGGCAACATACAAGGATGCCACAAGACAAGGACAACTCAAAATAGGACACCACAGACAAATTGCCTTCCTGATGCCCCTTAGCTCAGAGAGCACCAGAAGCTCTCACTGACCATTTGCATAAAAAGCACGGAGTTATATCTCACAGATCCTGGTTATTTTACTTCTAGGACGGTCGCACAAGTAACCATAGTGGAGCATCCCAACTCCCACATTCATTTATTTTATTCGGTTGATTTCTGTGCAACATTGTACTCAAGACTATTTCTCTTATACAAAGACTTTGCATAACACCAAACACCTGGCAAACTCCAGTCAACTGAAAACTCTCCTTACGTACCTGGTGGAAAAGGAGATTTGAATCTATACTGTGTACAGCAAAGGAGACCAACTGAGAAATGTCACTTGACAAGATATTGACGTTCAAAAACATAACTTAAAACCAACTTGATCCCTGGGACCACATTGATTCGACGACCATCAGTTTAAAACTACTTTAGCACAAATCCTTATATAGACTTACCTCATCGCTATCTTTTGGGAAATATTTAAGAGTTGGGAAACTCTGAATTTTAAGATCTTCAAGCTCGTTAGCTGTGGAGTCCATCTTGGCAATGATGGTATCATCTTGAGCGCCCTCAGCCAGTTCATCCCAGATAGGAGCCAGCTGTTTACAGTGGCCACACCATGGGGCATCTGTCAAAACAAACAACAATTTATCACAATCACAGGAAACTAACTAATACTTGTAGCTTTATATATAAACTCGTCAATTCTTGATCCAGTTGACACTGTCCTGGTTTATTGGCTTTACTTTAAATTAACAAACTTAACTCCAAATCAGTATTTTTATTATGTTCATTCCAATACAATTGATTGATTGATTGATGTTTAACGCCCTGCTCAAGGGTTTTTCACTTATATGACCGCAGTGTATTGCAACATTACGAAGTGACAGAAACACAACCTAAAAAAGTTAAGTCATTTGTGTTAGCTCAGTTGGAAAGATAATCATGCAATAACATTCAACACATGGAATGCCCCTTTCTTAGTTATAAATAGGTTGTAAATTTATCTCAGTATTGCAATCATTTACATAATAAATGGAGAGGTTCAGATCAATGCCTCTTACATGCTTTGTCACAAATTGTTTTCAAGCCATCTTTATAGCCATAAATGCTGAAGTTAGTCCATACAGATGAATGAAGTCTGCAATACTTACAAAATTCTACAAAAACATTTTTGCTCTTATCCTTGGCAACCTCAACAAAGTTTTTGCCTGTAAGGACTTTGACTGGTTTGGCATCCCAATCCTCTGGTACTTCTTCTGACATAAGGTGAGGCTGGAAAGACAAACAAACAAAGACCAGTAAGAGCAATGTAATTATATAGACGAAGGGAGAGAACTTGGTCCATAAATATTTACTTTTCAGTTAACTTTGTAAATCACAAAATAAGAGCAAACATCAATCAACACAAAAAATAGTTCTAAGGCCATGTTGATTTCCAACAAATCCAATAATAAACTCAAGTTATTATTAGCTCCTGAAGTGCTCATACAACCCACCTAGTATTTCTGTTTGATTGGGGTTTCTTTGAACGTTAAATATCTTCTGGTTAATTGCTTAAATAAATAAAATCACAAGGCAAAATCGTATTTTAACAACATTAATTAAATAATTCCTAAATAAGGAATAGACTGAAAAGATTGACTTGATAACACTGAAAGCTTGTTTGTGAGTCGTAAACCAAACATTATTTTCCTAAAATTGGAGTAGTCTTATCTTCTAGCAACATTAACCATAACACCTTGTACCTTGAGTTTACCATCAGTGTAATCTTGAGCAAACTGTCTGATAGAGTCGCTGCTGATTGTGGCAGATGCTGGCTTGTACTTGGTCATATCTTCACCGAGGAAGATCAGTCGGACAGCTGGACACTCATCGGTCTTCAGGCCAAAGAACTCCAGGATTCTCTGGTTATCGTCATCATCAACATTGATGTAGATAAACAGGATCTGTAAATACAAACAATGAACAATAATTGTTGTATGCCTTCTTACTTTGTTTATTTCGCTAAATCATGTTTGTTGTCATTCTCAAGGGTATACGGATATCACTTTAAGAAGGGCATCATTTTCATGATGTTGTTTTTCAACTTCAATAACGACACAAACAAATTTAAAAAATGTGAAGTGTTTGCTAATAATGTTTTTCTAAGTGTTTTGTCTGTTTATATATCAGATAAAAGAATAAAAATGTTTCAGATATGCTGCTGGTCAATGGTCATTACCATGCTAGACAAGTATGAAAATAAAACAAACCTGCTTAATTAAAGAAAATGTTCTTTTTCAATCTCAACCGTTGCCAGATATATCCTTTACGTACATGCTATTCTATCAGGTAGGTCTTATTTAATCTATTTGAAAGACTAATTAATACAGATCACAATTAACTAATAAACGGATGTCAAAATTTCAATGTCAACATACAAAGGTACAGTTTCTATTTTTTCTGGAAGTGCACAGATGATCTAATCAATATATTTCTAACTTTATCATATGACAACACCTGCATACCATTCCTTTAACATGGAAGGATTTATATACAGAGGAAATCGCTGGTCCAGGGAGACAATTTCTTCAAATCAACAAAACTTTGTACCTTTCCCTTGAAATCTGCGGCAGTCTCTTTCATGGCGTTAATCTGGTTATCAAATTCATCGGCCTTCTTACTGACAAACATCAACATATGGGTCTTCATTTCTCCTCCGAAGATCTTCTGGGCACTCTATAAAATCCCAAAACAAATAATTGTGAGAATAATTATTTCAATAGGTTTAAGAGAAAATCAGATTGAAAAGTTTGACACAAAAAGTTGCTATTAGGTACAAGATACTATTTCTCCAATAAGGTAAAAACAATATACCCGCACATTTTTTTGTAAACACATAAAGATGTTGACATCAAATAGAAATTTAATTTCATTAGATCTGACGATAAAATTACTGTCAACAATAACAGTAATTTTCCATAATGTACAAGACATGAAATTCAAATTAATCCATACCTCTTGTGTGAATTCCACAACAAGTGGGAGTTGGTTTGCCTGCACGAATGTCTTGATGGCAGCAGCTGTGATCTCCCCTTCATAGTCATTACGTCCTTCATCAAACTGGAAATAAACAATGTTATATTTCATTCAACTGATGTCACAGGAAGGGCCCAATGGGTAGCTGACAAATTAATGGGAAAATAAAACGTGTTGTTCGTTCCTTCACAAGACTACCAATAGTGTTTGTATGCACATAATCGCTTCCTTCCCTAACTGTCAGTCACACGGTTGGCAATTAGGCACATTATTTAACCTGCAGCTTTTATCTTTTTTCTATTCATTTATTGTTTGTCCATACTGAATAATTCACAGAAAGAGTGTGGGGGAACTTTAAGAAGAAAACGAGTTCTAATATGCAAATGTCTACCAAAAGAAAGTCTATAAATTGTTTGTTAAAATAGGCCTTCATACTGAAGCTTTGAGGATCACAGCGTTTGTCTTGTATAGCCTACACTAAAAGTATTATTCACTGCACATTCAGAAGACTTACTTTCTTGAAGAGCACTACTCCGTCCTTCTCAACATTGTACTCGGCAAACACTTTGTTTTCAGATGTAATACCAAAGTTCAGATCATCAATATCAGCAGCGGCTTCTAAAAAGGCTTTAGCATCATCAGACTCAACATCCTGCAAAAATCACAACGGACACGGGATTTTAAGGCAAAGAATTATTAGAAAGTTTGAATTATGAAAATGTGGACACCTGAGTAACACAAGATAATTTTTTTTATCACTACTAATCTTTAAATAGTTTATATTTTCTAACATATGACAAAAAAGAAAAGGGCATGTTGTTTATCATCTGAACCACCCAGGGTGCCCCAAGAGGGAAAATAAACATTTCTCATGCAGTAAATAGGTCTTCCTTATTATATATTTTATGGTGTTAGATTAACAGGACAAAAGTCCAAATTACAGATCATTTGCCAGCTTTTCTTGTGGTTGGAAAAATGGGCAGAACTCTGAGTGAGACCCATGACCTTTAGCTGATAGGCCAACCCGCAAGTACAGTTCTCGAATGGGTATTTAAAATTTGAAAAAAAGGGGTCTGTGGGTCGGAAGCTTTTACTTTTGAAGTGTGTGCTCTAGACCAAATGGAGGCAGTTTCCTTTAACACACCTTAAAGAATCCAATAACGAAGACATCATCCTTTTCGACAACTTTCTTGGCAGCTTCAACGGTGGCCAGAGTTAAAGCAGGGGGTCCAGTCTTCTTGTTCAACCAAGTGGCAAAGTCAGCAGTGGTACGACCAGCTGAAATATCATGAAAGTATGATTATACCTGAATTATTGACACACACATGGGGAAATCTTCTCATAACAAAAATTTTACAATTTAGAATTCTCTCCAAATTCTACATAAGACTAACCTAGACATGGAATTTCATTTGAACCATGGGGGTATGGTTGCAGAATTTTCCAGGTGTGCACATGGGTTTCATTTTGAGTAGATTAAACAAAAAGTAAAACAAACCATTTATTGCTTTCTTATTTATAGACAGACAGATAAAAACTATTTTTAATAAGAAGAATACATTTATACATATTTCAGACTACATTTTCAATTATATAAGACAAACAAGTGTCCCATCAACCTGGTCACAGAAAACTGTTTGCCCAAAGCTGTTAAGGTAATAACAAAAATGTTTTATAATCTCACCTGAATAGTCCATTGGCTTTCCATTACGGAAAAATTTGATTGTTGGGAAGCCTCGAACTTCATATTTCTCAGCCAATTCAGTTTCAATGGTAGCATCAACTTTGGCGATCTTAATATCACTGCCTTCATCCTTCAGTTGTTTGGCAAGTTTGGCATATTCAGGGACCAGGGCCTTGCAGTGTCCACACCATGGGGCATCTAAAAGAAAGGAGGAAATTTATTGTTATAGTGGTTTGTTTGATTGGGGTTTTACGCCGACTCAAGGTTATTTCAGTTATATGAGGGTGTGCTAGCTCAATCTGTGAACCAAATCACCGTTAAACTTAACGACGCTGACAACATGCAAGACAGGACAAAACATTTATAAAACAGGACACCACCACAAATCCTGTGTTCTTTAGCACCAGGGCACAAGAGGCTCCCACCCAACCACCCGCTTGATATAGTGGTGTTCAAAGCTGTGCTCGTGTGTTCTTCTCTTGAATGCATGACAGCACTGTATTCCAACATTAAAACCCAACAGAAACACTACCAAAGAATGAAAGTAACGTAGGTTTTCTCTGACGGAAAGATAATGTTTCTCTAGCGCTAAATAGGAGGACATGAATGCAAGGTTGAACAAACTGCTCTTAGTGAGGGGGAGAAATAACGAGCAAACCACCACGTGGACTGGTTGTCAATCAATACTTCTTCAGTATTATACTCTGTTTTGGTCTGATTACAGAAAAGGTCTATTAGATACTGCTATTTACATGAACAAAGTTTAAATAGATATATTTTTATTCAAACCTTTTATATTTTATATCCAGCTCACTTTACACCTGTATACACAAATATGTTAGCTCCCCATGAAAAGGATAACAAATATAAGTTTTGCGTCCAGATTGAAAATGAATCGGGTCAATGACCATTTTATCTTTTAGTGATTGGTTTGTTTGATTAGTGTTTAACGTCGTACTCAAAGGTATTTCATTTACATGAAGACGGGTTCTCCACTTCTTAATCTACTGTACTCAATGCGGCGGAAAACCGGGAGGACACCTCGTAAAAACCGCCCCCGCGATTGCCGAAGTCACCTCGTGTGACTCCCTCATATACCTCAGGTCCACCGGAAGACTTGAACCCGTGCGGTACATCGAAGGAGGATCTGCAGTCAGACGCACTAACCACTGAGCCACGGCACGGGCCCTTTTAGTGATTGGTGATTAATGTCTTACTAAAGAGTGTTTCCCTTTTATGCCAAGGTGATATGTTAGTATCAATGATGCTGTAGTATATGCTTATGGTGATGAAGTGACAAATGTTGCTAGATTCAATTTGTAAAATTTATCAATTCTGATCAACGAGGATAAAAGACATTAAAAACAAATTTCAAACAATTTAGTCCGATTCAAGCCTCTGTGCCACCAATAGAAACAGAATTCAAGGTTAGTGTACTAAGCTAGACTACTGTCTGATCTCCACTATATCAGCTCATTTCAACTGTAATAAAACTGATGATGTGGCTATGAGCATCTGTTCAGTTGCTATTAATGACACCACATGGCTGATACAACAGCTGTCACAATTTTATCTGTAGTGTCACAAGCTTAGTAACAACATCATAAACCTGTGCTTTATAATCTCTACTACAAA
The DNA here is from genome assembly GCA_032466195.1 of Katharina tunicata. NCBI lineage: Eukaryota > Metazoa > Mollusca > Polyplacophora > Chitonida > Mopaliidae > Katharina > Katharina tunicata. The sequence continues at coordinate 23,619 of JAVFBZ010003968.1, forward strand.
CCACTTCATTTTACAATCATTTTTGTTTAAATAGGCAATGTCTGAACAAAAGCTGACAGTGATATACGTTCATGGAAAAGCTTATGGGGAAATCTCAACCTGAAGTTTATCTGATTTAGTCTGCTTAGACAAAATTAATGTTTTCATTTAGTACTGCCTGACAAATGTTTGTTTGATTGGGGTTCTACGCCATACTTAAGGTTATTTCACTTATATGACAGCTTGCCAGAACAATCGGTGAAGGAAACCACCAAAAACGGCACCAGCAACATAGAAGACGTCACAATACAATTAACAGGACGAAAAACAGGACACCACAACAAATTGGTTTCTTGATGCCCCTTAGCTTGGAGAGCACCAAGGCACCAAGAGGCTGCCAGCCAAGCACGGTCAGACGGTCCCACTACTAACAGGCGAAAAGCGGCTGTTTAGGATTATACAATACGGTATAGAGACCATTACTTTTTGTTGCCGTTGTTTGTTGGTTACACACATTTTAGAAGCTATAAAACCTCAGTTTATGTAGTTTTCTTGTCGGGCATACAGCATCTCAAAGTTTGTTTAAAAGGGTTTTACGCCTAAATCAAGGTTATTTCGCACCATCTTAAATCTATTTTACTTAACTGTTAAGAAAATTTATGGGAGTGACAAATATATTTTTGTATAAATGTAGATAAAAGAAAATTTCGCTAGTGACAAACAGTAAGCAGTGACAGAAACAACAAAATAATGTGAACTCACTTCAGCACTTGCTCTGTTGGAAAGATAATGTTCCTCCAGTGCTAAGTATTACAGTATGAATGTAAGCTTGAAACACACTTGCCATAGCCGCAGGACAGCTTAAGGTGACAAAATTACCACCACAAGGCTTTTTTTTAGTCCCCCAGATTTATTCAGCAATGGAGATGTCTTTAATAAGCAACGCTGAGATTTTTTGTCAAATTTCATCAAGAAATTGCAAATACATTTTATTACTAACATAACAGCTCAAATCTCTCAACAATCACACCAAATTAAGGAGACAGTAACGGATTGTTTTTTTAGCTAATTTTTACATGCACTCGAAAGTGGGAAGCCAAGCACTGAAAGCCCAGGGTCAGAACCAATATGACCAGTTAATTAGAAACTGTTAAGTCATGGTTGACACTCTGAAAACACTTACTCTTCATGTGCTATTAAAATTAATCTTAAATATCAGTCCAAAATCTAGAAAAATAATGTGAAACTTAGGTCCTTTGAGTAACTGGTCACTTGCGCATATTTAATTGTCCAGGTTACCGTTAGTCTAAAGAAAGATCAGGAGAGAGACAACTAATTAAATATTCTAAGATCACTGAAGCAGAACGACCTCTGAAAACACAGAGCGTGACGTGTCGGTAGAAAGTTGACATTCCCAACGGCAACTTCATTTCTTCACTCATAGGATATAAACTCTGGATACAATAGAAGGAAAGCTAACTGTGGTTGGAAGCACTGCATAGTTTGGTAGAATGGCTGGTACTGTATTTGTAATTGCTTGGGGACTATTATCACATAATTATGTTCTCTTATTTGTCTGTTAAACAAATTGACAATTGTACATTTGATTTCCTAATCATAAATTTAGTTAAAGGTTACATATCCTAAAAAAAACGCATATAAACTAATTTTTCATTAATTAGTTTATTTCGAACCCATTGACATTTGACAACATTGATAAAGAAGCAATTAACCAATATGGTTAGAATGTGTTCCCATGAATCTAAATTTTATACAAGTTTTTAAAATTAGAATTAAATTATAGACCCAACTGCACACATTTAACTTACGCCCAACTCTTAGTATGCAATATAATCACAAAAATGATTATACATTTATACTAACTTGCACAACATTGGTAAACATTGAATATGTAATTGTGGTCAAACTATATAGATCATTCAATCTTTTCAATTGTCCTGAAAAAAGTCTATGAGCAATATTCCTTACAAGGCCCTGATGTTGTACTTAAACTAGATCTATTTCCACACAAAAATGTCTCCATTCATCAGAAGATGCTGGTAGATAATTAGCTATCTGAATATCATATATGTGCAAGAGACTCAAGACTTTATTACATATATAATATATATGTCTCTTCTCTTTCTTTATCCGGAGTTTTAGCCAAAAGCAATTTTGGCAGCATAAGCTAGGTTAAATAAAATAATCAATTGATCTACTATTTATCAATAGCTAGAGTTAAGTGTATTTAACAGATCCATATTGCATAGCCTATATTGCATTATGATCATTTAGATAAAGATATTTTGATATATCGTGAACCAATCTGTTAGTCTATTGCTTGTATAGCATTTTTGAGGACGGAATCTTTTACTTTACGCCCAGCATTCAACACTAATCAATTATTCTATGAATAAAATTAGCTCTTATTCCACACTGTTACAAATTAGCTAAGTAAGAATATTTATTCAGAAATGTCAATACTTACAAAACTCAACCAAAACATACTGGTTGCCTTCGATCGTAGGTTCGAAATTTTTCTTGTTCAGTACCAATACATCGTCTTCTTCTTCGACATCTTCAACATCTTCGGCGAAGGCAAAAGCCACGCAAACAAACAGCAATACAAGTTGCAACTTCATCCTTGCTTTTGGAGAGAAATGACTAAAAGTTTTTGATCTCGACGTGCAAGTCAATGTCTGCTGCCGGTACTCAACGTGGCAAAGAGACAGACATAAGTACGCATGCGTTTAAATCCGGGACTGCGACTCGTGTTGTTTCGTTATTGGATAAAACTGTAGTCACGTGCCTAATTTCCGTCTGCTCTTTCCTATGTTTCTTTACCACACAGAGTGACAATAAAGCACAATAACAGACTAACTCCACAAAATAGTTACTTTTATACTATTTGCTATGGTAGAGTAATTCTGGTGACATATTGTTTCGCTCTAAAACATCGGGAGGTTCATACATTTTTCATCAGCTATTATTTGGATTGACACATGTGACCATGCACGAGTCAAGCTGTTATCCCTCTGTACGGTAAAGGCCTACACACGTAGACTTTAGTAGGCTACCT
>JAVFBZ010003969.1:0-12438 GCA_032466195.1 Katharina tunicata
TGTCGTGTGTTAAGGTTCTGTAGTTCTTGTTATGGTTCTTCTTACAAGTTATGGTTCTTGTCTGCCAGTGTCGTGTGTTAAGGTTCTGTAGTTCTTGTTATGGTTCTTCTTACAAGTCATGGTTCTTGTCTGCCAGTGTCATTTAGGGTAGTTTCCTTCATATGAGTGAAATGACCTTAAGTATGGCGTAAAACACTAATAAATCACTGAATCAATCCTGAACACCTTTATTCGGTGTCATCCTGATGATTAAATTCTTTGACCTGCCAAACTTCCAAAGCCAATAAACTGCAATAATGCAACCAATTCCTAACCTAATGGCCTGCATGCCTAAATAAAAGTGTTATCCCGTCAAAATCAAGAAATAATCCTAAACAATACAAGGCATAGTATTAACGGTGGGTTTAATGTAGGAGGAACATGCGAATAGCTTGACATCCACTATTGCATATGTTTTTCATGGTTTCTCCAACTACATGATTTTGTCTTGTTTAAGCAGCATTTAGAAGCTGGGTACATAACAGAAATATGACGAATATACCCAGAAGTTGAAAATCCATCTCAGTCGTCATGTTTTTGTTACATGATTTTGGTTCTGTTCATTTTACTGTGAATACAAATATTCTAACTATACAAAATTTTATTTGTCGTCTTATTTTTCACTAGTATGTGATAAGAACAAGCCTGTAGAATGGACTGGGTTATGATAAGCTATATATATGCCTTATTTTACACGCATTAACAGGTGTAATGATTTTTTTATTTGCAATTCTAAAAATTCAACCGAATGAAAAAAAAGTGATAATAAAGCAATATTTGTATTGTTTTTGAATGTACTTTGACAGTTCATTGATAATGTGAACTGCCTGACACAAAGCAGCCAGTTGAGTCACATGTGTGATAATTCCTGTTGTATTGATTCCATGAACAACCACTTAAGTAAGGGGGTCTCCCCAGGTGTTGATTTATAGAGCCACTTCCTCTTTCTCTGGGGATGGTAATTGATGTCTAAGTATCTCATTAACTCTGTCTTAAAGATTACAGGTACGCCGGATTAACAATTATTGACTTCAGAGCTTGACCTGTTGACTCCTGAATTCCTGTGGAAGATTTAGTGATTTGTTAATCTACATTACATACTCTAAGATGTTGTTTAAGTAAGGCAATAAATTCCCAAATGGATACATCTAGAAACCAGTAGTTCCGCAGATCAGAGTACTATAGAATCAGAGAAACTCCGAACAAGGAAGTCATGTTGGTATAGATACTATTATTCTGCTTTACTATGACATCATCAATAATGTATGTGTTCAACTGCTGATGATGTTTTAAAGCCAAAATGTAGTATCTAATCCATTATGACTTCCTTGTGCGGAGTTTCTTGTATATTTATTCTTTAGTTGTAATAAAGCAAAATTCGTTATTTGAATCCGTCTGCTAGCTCCAATATATAAAAAAACATTAATACTTAACAAAAACATGACGACTAAGATGGATTTTCAACTTCTTGGTATGTTGGTAAGCGACGTTTCTGCCTGGATGCTAAGATCGTTTTCAAGCAATGAAAAGATGGATTTTCAACTTCTTGGAATAATGGTAAGCGACATTTCGGCCTGGATGCTTAGACTGTTTTCAAGCAATGAAAATGTCCAATTTACCCAGAAGTTGAAAATCCATCTTAGTCAACATTTTTTTTTATCCATATGGGAGTTAAATTGCCATACTCAACCAGTGGTTGGCTGAAGCTTCCTGTGTCCTAGTGCTCTCTGAGATAAGGGGAATCAATAAGTAGATTTGTTGCTGTTGTTGTTTTCTCCTTGTGCCATGGTTTCCTTGTCTGTCGTCAGTTTGGAAAGGGTGGTTTCCTTCACACATTGAATTGGCACACTGACATATGAGTGAAATAACTTAAAGAACGGTGAAAACCTGAATCAAACAATCCTAAACATTGTTGTGTACAGCCTTCAATGTAACACCGACACATTAGAGTGTTCTAGTTAACAATAGGTACATAAGGGGGAAGTCTCCAGTGGCTATAGAGGACATGAGGTGGTTTCTGACTGTTTGTTTCTTTTTCACCAAGGCAAGACAAAGAAAAGTATTCGCTTAAAATAAATGCCAATACCATTGATTATCACCCTTTAATGCCGATCAATACGATGAGTAAATACCAATATGGTTCAGGTTCAAGTACAAAATGAAATAGCTGCTTCTTCTTTCTGGGCTTTTAGTTTTTCACAATTTTTTTTATTTTTTATAATAATATATTTTTATTCTATTATTTTAAAAAGGTGCTTGAAATTTAAAAGTATATTGTTTTTTTTTATTTGTTTGTGTTTTGATTTTCCATTTACAAAATAATTCTAAATTTATACTGTTTCCCGTGAATCTTCAGTGCCGAGCAAATACGGCGTAAAACTCCAATCAAACAAACAATCAGTATGGTTAGCCTTATCATAAGAACCAGGTTAAATAGCCTCATGTCTGGTGTTATTCTCCTGGGGGTCTACAGGACGGTGTAACCCATATTTCCTGATACTACCCAATTTCCTCCTCCTCTTAACTGGGTAATTTGTCTGTAAGTAGGTCATTAACTCCACAGGCATCAACAGGAAAGCTAAAGACGGAATCAACATCTCATGACTGTTTGAATAGCTGTAGGTACGTAGCCTGTGTATTTGAGTGTTTTTTGGAAGGAAGTTTGGCAGGAGCTTCCTGTAGCCTGCAAGGTGCTCTCTGAGGTAAAGGGCATCATGAAGCCCATTTGTTGTGAAGTAAGCTGTCATCTACACTGAACAAGTGTTGACTTTGCTGTTGTGTTGTTCTTTGTTGCTAGTGTCGTTTCTGGGGTTTTCGTTCACACTGATCGACTTACTGTCATATGAGTGAAATAACCTTAAGTATGTAGAAAAATCCAAATATAACAAAGATGCTAACAATGTGTGTTTGTGTGTTTTTTTTCTTTGACAATTCGTCTTTGGGTTGAAGTATTTCTAAATGAATATTCATTTCTCTCAGCTATGAGTCAGAATTGATGAATTTGTCATTTTAAAGATTTTCAAATTCATATGAAATGTCTGTAAAATAATATATTTAAATAGACTGAAAAACTTTATCACTTTGTTCAACTATATCACTTGTTTCACCAACATGGTCAAATTTAAAAATTCCAAAAAATTCTAAAATTCTAAAATTGTAATACATGTATATTGAATTTTAAAGTTTTATTCTAATTTAACTGATAATATAATTCTTACTTAAGTTTTTTCCCTGAATTATCATTATCATAGTCATTGTTGTAAGAACAAAGTTAAATAGCCTCATGTCTGCTATTATTCCCTCCCCCTTGGGGTTTTGTGTAACCCTTATTTCCCGATACTACCCAATTTCCTTCTCTTGTTAACGGGTAATTTGTCTCTAAGTACAAGTAGGTCATTAAATTGGCAGACATCAGCAGGACAGCTAAAGACAGAATCAACATCTCATGATTGCTTAAATAGCCATAGGTAGCCTGTGTATTTCAGAGGTTTTTGGGGGGAAGTTTGGTAGGAGCTTCCTGTTGCCTTTTGTTCTCGGGGGTATAGGGCATCAGGAAGCCCATTTGTTATGGCAATGTTTTGTGCCCTGGCTTTGTTTTTAGTTGTGCAGTTTTAAAAAAAGATCACTTATTTCAATGATATGCACATCCTCTAATATTTAAAATATTTGATTTTCACTGATTATAGAATTCTTACTTAATTTCTCCCCAGAATAATCAATACCATAAATAGCCTCATGTCTGCTATTATTCCCTCCCCCTTGGGGTTCTATGTAACCCTTATTTCCTGATTCTACCCAATTTCCTCCTGTTGTTAGCTGGGTAATTTGTCTGTAAGTGTGTCAGTTTCTCGGCAGACGTCTAGAGGAAAATAATCACTGTGCTGAGAGTTATTAGATTTGATAACTGTTCCTCGCTCAATGGGGGAGGGATAACGATAGGCGATCAGCCCCATGGTTCATGTAGTAATGAATTGGTCGTGGCCGGGCTCAGTTCACGACTGAGTAAGACTTGAGCCAGAAATCGTGAATGCTTGGTGGAAGCTTCCTGTTGCTTGGTGATTTACATTTATGATGGATAATTTTAGGCAATAGATGGAAGCCTGATCTATGGGGCATCATAAAGCCAATATGTTAATTGAGGTGTTATTTATTTTTGAAGTTGGGTGCCATTTATCGGCTCAACGTCACTTAACATCTCATTCACTTCATCAAATGTTAGGTCAGAAGAAGTTATTCCGTATCACCAAATCAAAGAAACAAACCAAAACGGATAAACCAAAAAGATTCAGCATGAAAACTAGTTCAGTAGAGGGGACTTGCAACTCGTCAGACGTTCTACAAAGAACCTGTGTACCTTAACTGTTTTGACTACATGGGGAGAGATTGACTTGACCCCTGATTCTTCTGAGACAACAACAGGAAGTCATCAGCCTTCTCAGACAGTTCCACTAAAATCGTGAACAATTTCTAACCCTGTTTCTCAAAATAACATGAAGTGGGGATTCAGTTAATGCTAAAATAATGGATCTGGTTCTGAAAGAATTTCAACTGTTGTGTTTACATGAGTTTACAAATCATGTACGTGTACTTAATGGTACAATACCCACATTGTTTGTGGATACTACCATATTAAAATAAAGCAGGAAGGTTCTGAAGCAAGTCCTTCTGTCTGTCATTTATTTACAAAAACAACGTGTAGACATTTTTTAAAACTGAAATTTGTCTTATCAGATTTAGTTGACAAGTCAGATGGCATCTGTTTCATTTATTTTGAAAACAGTTATAAAATTTCAAGATGTTTGCAACACATCGATTTATTTTTAGATGCAAAACGAGGTAAAGAATGTATCTTGTTTAAGCAGCTTTTAGAAGCTGGGCAAATAACAGAAACATGACTAAGATGGATTTTCAACTTCTGGGTATATTAATAAGGGACGTTTTTGAGTATATGCTTGAAAACGGTCTTATAGCATCTAGGCCGAAAAGTCGTTTATCAATATCACCAAGATGTGGAAAATCCATATCAGTCGTCATGCTTTTGTTTAAAAAATATCCCCATGAACTGTTTTGATTCATTCTTTGTATTGACATCCCGTTAGATTAGGCTGGTGGCTGACGAGGACTTCCTGTGCCCTTTTAATAAACAGACTAATGCTTTCAGAAAAGGGGCCTCCCCATTGGCTCCGTTGGTTGAGTGTTGGACGGCTGGGTCCCATTCTCTGTGCAAGGTGAACATTTAAACTCGAATCACTCTTTTAACCTTATGTGTATAAAGGAAGTTTCTAGTGGCTGCAGAGATTGCGGGTTAAGTGTTTTTTCGAGGTTTCCTCTCTGTTTTACACCATACACTGAGAATTAATATAAATCCTCATAAGTGAAATACCCGTAAGAACAGAATGAAACCCAAAGTAAACAAAAAAAAAAAGGCTTCAGATGTGTGAAGAAACGTGAATTAATATTGAATGAAAATGTATTTCCAGTTTATTTCAATAAATCAAAACAAATAACAGCATAATATTCTCTCAAACGTGAATAATTAGTTTGATAAATGATAAAATTGATAAAAAGTGGCTTTACTGCAACTGTTAAACCTGCGGTGAAATTGGTCCAAGAAAAATAGAAACAAATTGAGACACCTGTTATTAAACAGAATTGCCCTTTTCCCAGAAAAAAAATGATGTTTCTTTTTATATGACAATAATGGCCAAAAAAAAATGAATTGCAGCAAAATATTTTTTAGAATATTAATGATTAAAAACCGAGTTTCTTTATCAGGAGATGTCCTATAATATTATGTCATTTTTATTACATAATAATGATGATAAAGTTGTACGATTTCGCTTCCAGGAATGTGTATACGTCGTTTGTCAGACAAGATTTCAGAAATCTGATGCCTAATTGCTTCTCTGGTTTGCGATAAAGTTTCTAACAACGTCATCTAACTGTTATTAGAACATTTATGATTGAAAAAAAAGAAAACTAAATAAATGACTAAAAATCTGAAGCTAGATTGTCTCCAGTAAAATTTCCTAGAAGATTTATGCGTTCTTTTTTGTTGTTGTTGTTGTAATAAATAACAACACAAAATAGATTTTTCATGATATAACATTGCAGCTAAAAACAATAGTCCCATTCATGAGTACTTGAAACATTAGAAACGGGTATGAAATATTGAATCTTTAAATGAATGTATATCATTGATAGGCCATGATCTTCTCTAATTGAAATGGTAAATGACTCATTACGGTCATGTGATTAAAGTGGTTTGTAGAGAGACTAATCAACCTGCTGTTAAATTAGTATAGGAAAAAAAACGGAGGGCACCTGATATTAAACAGAATTTATGTTTTTTGATCATGTTTCCGAGAAGGATTCGTCCAATTTATTACAAATAATATGACCAAAAAAAGATACAGAAATAAATGTAGAAATTTGAAGCTAAATTATTTTGTTTTTTTGGTTTGCTGAGTTGTCATTACGTCAGCTTTTTACCATGAAAGCTACAAAATTGAAAACTGAGAAACATAAATAAATCATTAAATCTGATACTTGAAACTTTTCATTTGTTTTTTTATTCATGTATATCTGAATTGTGGGATATTAATCAGGGAGATGGGAATGAGAAAAGGATACGGTATCAAAAGCTAATTGTGAAAAAAAAACCTCAACATGATTTTCATCTGGTTTTAAAGAATCGTAATGTACTTATAAGAATGATAACAGACTAAATAATTGTGATGCTAAGCTGATGTAGTTGCGTTGGAAAAGATTCCAAGAACATAACTTCAATCTTTTTGCCATTAAAGTGATTAAGAAGCACATAGACTGAAATGAATCTCTTTGATATAGAAATTTGATATGAAGCTTTATTCCTTGTTTTGATTAAATGTGCAAGTTTTATTACCGGTACTTACATTCCATAATTTTATGTTATTACTGAGATACTATATTCCATATAATGTTTCACATTATTTTTGGACATATGAGAAATGTCTTGTTATCAACACGTCTGTTTTGAGTAAAGATTGCAATTATCTCTTTTTGGTTTATGGTCATATGATGTATGAATTAATGCGATGACTGGTGTTAGATGGAGTTAAGCAAGCCAGGTTATTTACACGTTATCGTGTATTGATTATATTACTTGTGTAAACTGGGACGAGAAAGGCCAAAATGTTATCGAGGCTTAATCATGTTTTTATTTCCCTTGAATTGTTTTTCTTAAAGTCCTGGAAATTTATGTTTTTAAGAGCTATTTAATAGTTGTCTTCATTCCACAAAGAGACGCTTTAAATGTCCATTACCGGTATTTCTGAAAAAAAATTGTTGCTAAGAATTCCCCAGTGTGCAAGATATTCCCTTTCTACATGTAACTTTATCAGTTCAACAAATTGTTCAACAGATTGCTCTGGCACCACTGTGACTCGTTTGTTCATCTCCTGGCTATGGGTGGTTGGTTGACAAGAGCATCCTGTGCCCTGGTGCTCTCTGAGCTAAGGGACATCAGGGAGCTGATTTGTTGTGGTGTCCTGTGGTGTCTTAGGTTTTTCCAGTATTTTTAAGGGTGGTTTTGTTTTATCTCTTGCACTTCCATGCCACCATATGAGTGAAATAACCTTAAGCATGGCGTAAAATCGGAGTTAATCAAATCACATCCAGTAGCCAATGACGTCCAGCTTGGTCAGTCAATGCTTATTGAATCAATAGGTATGTTTTCTGTTCATTATTCTGATAATTATTCAAGAGTTACTTTTAAATTTAAATATACGGTCAACAATGATAATCCAAAAAAAACAAATTTTTTAAAAATATTTTTCTCACAATTGCCTGTTATCCAAATTGTCTTTTCAAATTGTTGTTTTGATGAAGAAAGAAGCCGATCCTAGCTCAGAATGTATTTGTCTACCGCAATTATTTATATCTTGTTGACGTTGAAACAATCATAATATTGATTTCTGAAGGTCAAGGTTTGCTAGTTGATTGTTTCTTTGTAACTATGGACGTCAGCGCAATAATGATTGATAACAAGGATGTTTTTGTTTTGTTTATTTTTTGTAAATAATAAGTTAAAAAATAGTGTCCATTGAGAACATTGGTTAAGCTAAATTGTTTTTAACACAGAGCTGAACTGTTTTGAGATTTAGAAGGAGTAAAGAACTGGTTTCTTCCAATAAACAGGAAGGCAAGATTCCCCTTTGAATATGAACAACAAAACAATTCTTAAAGCCACAGTTACATGTTTTGGGTACACACAATAAACTTAAAGGGAGATTAAGTTTTGTTTTGTGACATTTGGTGCAGGTGTTTGGTTGCCAGGGAAACAAACATAATCCGGATTTATTTAGCTTTAACAATTGAATGTTTGAAACATTTGGGAAATAAATTAATGTCAATATTTATTGGGTCAAGAATGCTCGTTAACTCTGATGATACCTTTTTATAAGTTTCTTCATGATCAGTTGATTGATTGATTGATTGATTGGGGATGCAGTTTAGGTCATTCACTATATAACCACATACATGTACCAGCCCAATCAGTGAAGGAAACCACCATTAATCAAGATGACAACACAGAAGACACAATACAATTCACAGGACAAAAATAGGACACCACAACAAATAAGCTTCCTGATGCCCATTAGCTCAAAGAGCACCAGGGCCCAACCACCCACTCAGAATTGATTGAGTCATAAAACTATTTTCATAATTATATTTCAAGATTTTTGTTACATAGACGTGAGATCTGAGCTAAGGATGCCGATTTGTTGTTGTGTCCTGTTCTGTTAATCTTATGTACAATTTTTGTCTTGTCTTGCATGTTGCCAGCGTGCTTACGGTGGTTTCTTTGAACGACACATGCTGTCACATAAGTGAAATAACCTTGAGTACGGCGAAAACCCCAAATCAAACAAACAAACAACCATTACATAGACAGTCTCTATTTAAGATGAAGATGTAATATATTAACGGAAACCTGAAATTTTCCATAATAGATGATTGAAATAAATCATTTGCACAACTCTTTATAACTATCTGTATTCATTAATCCATGGTTATAATTGTCTTTGTGACAAGAACATTTTCTGATTTGAATTTATTAAATGTACTTTTTGGGGGATTAGATTTTAATTGTGACCTCAAATCAGTAAACAGTCTTGTTGTAGGTATTTTAGACAAAGAGAACCTAATTATAACACTTTTTTCATTTTGCCATTTTAGGCTCCTGTAAAGAACTTAAGATATAAAAGACAAATTTGGCCGTCAACAAAACTCTCTCTGAAAAAGTTTTCCAGCAGGAATATTCCTTTAACTCAGAAAGCTTTATTATGAAGTCACCAAGCCATGGAAATGTTCCAAAAAAAATTGTTACGAATTTGTTATGGTTTTGGAAGAAACTAAACCCTAGTATATAAATTGGTAATAGAACTCCTCTGATAATATCATAAAAATCTTTACAATTAAATTATTTAACAGCTATCTGGCAAAAAAGCTAGGACTGATGCCAAGTTTGCTGCAAAGAATATCTAAGACAATAATTTATTTTGGTCATGAATAAATAACTTCACACGAGAATGATTTTTTTTATGTTTTTACTTTAGTAAGTAGAGGTTTTACAGTTATATTTAATTTTCATCTCTATAAAGATTTCTGGATGTAAATTCAACCATCGGTGGCGTGAACTGTTGGGGTTGTGTAGACATTCTCTTAGTTAATGGAGCCTTTTTTTGGTGAGCACATTTAAAGGCGTGTCTTAATTGTGGAGAGATCATTGTAACAATGATAATCAATCCGAACTATTGCAGACATGATCCTGTTTAATAAATCTGTTGACTTTCTTATAAATGCACACAATTTTAAACACAATAAATAGTTAATGTAGCTGGTTGGTAGGAATTTCCTGTCCCTGGCAAATAATCAACCTTTTCTAGTAATATTCTCGGAATTTCTCAACTCTCTTAGTGCCTTAACGTTATCTTGTATCTACATGTATGTCAAATGATGTCTCGGCAGACTTCGATCTATAAGAACTGTTGTCAAAGGAGTATTTATAAGGTGGCTTCTCTGGTCTTTTACTTTCTCTGTCCTCGGGAGATTTCATTATCAGTCGACAGACTGTCTGGTAGCCAAAACAGATTGGGAATTCATTCTCTTACGTCCCTTATCAATGTGTCATGTTGATTTGTCAAAGTCTTGGCTAGATATCAAATCACGATATAATCGTCAATTGACAGATATGTCTTAGGTATGTCGATTTCTGTTGCTATACACTGTAAGCTATACACTTTGTTTTACTGCAGTTGTTTCTTATCTTGACTTTTTGCCCTTGTCAACGGCGCACCGGTGGTTTCTGGTCTTGAACAATGGCAATAATGAATGACAGCATTTTCGTTTACCGCTGGCGATTTTGATGGTTACCCTGAGGGTTGTGGGGTTTATTTCGGAAAGGGCCTTCGCTAATTTATCTGGTTTTCAACAATGTTTCCCTATGATTGCTGTCAAAGGTTCTAGTGCTCATGATGATTGATTGATTGGATAATTGATTGGTTGGTTGATTAATTGATTGATTGGATTAGTGTTAAATGCTATGTTCAAGTGAATTGCACTTCATGGCTTCCGTGTATTGAAGAAGAATGCAGCGACTCCTACACAAATATATTTTGTGTTTGAAATATAACGTCCACCCTGTGTTAAGAATGATAGCATGAATATAACCTGATTGAAACATACTGCCCTTAGCCAGAGGGGCGAATTCATGATAACATATTATTGTTTATTGAAGTTTAACGTGATCTTCATTGGGTACATTATCTAGTCAGTGAAACACGCCCTGGTGTCTAAGATTTCCTTCCAAGATGTCAAGAGTTGTGCCTGTTATATGTACGTATTCTTTGAATTTTGATGATCACGGAAAGGTCAGGTCTTTTGGTCTGGTGTCTGATGGAACATTGCTTATTGAAGCGTGAGGCTCATGTCTCGTTTTTTGTCGCCCTGTCTCTCTTTAGCATCACTTCACAAGGGATGTCCATCAGAATCAAACCGTCTGGTGTCCGAGATAGCGTATTGTTTGTTGAAGTGTGACATTCAATTGGTTGTGTAGATAACACTGTCGCTATTTAAATCACGTGTTAAACAGCAATCAGTTAATAATAACTTTAGGGAGGGTGATGTGTCTACCAACACAAGAATGAATGAAAGTCAAGCTGAAATTTTAACATAGATTTTAGAAGTTAAAACTCTTTTTCAATTTTTATGTGATAAACATCTGTTCATGTAAGTAGAATTTGTTTCAAATTGTATGTGATAAAATACTGTTGATTATAATTTTTAAAGAAACATTTATTTGTAAAAAAAATATATCCATTTTTCTGCTATAAATTTTGCTACATCAGTTTGAGGATTCAAACCCTTCCAGACTTTAGGAAAAATTCAATCCTTTGGCATGTACAGCAATCTATTGTATTTCATTCGTGGAAGTGAATGGATTAAGTCAAGGCCAGTCATAAATAAAAAGTTGGGTCGGTAAGCTTTCTGAAAAAACATTTTTTTTTTATTACTCACCTCATTACCATACACATTTTACATTTAGAAATCTCCGAGAAATTTGCCAAATATACACTTCTTAGTTCGATATCAGTAAACAGGATATCAGCAACATCAACAAAAAACTGCCGCTTGATTTATATTTTTCACACACAATTTCAGTGTAGTTACGGAAAACAAAGATAATATTTAGGAATGGCCTTTTAATTCCTGCTATCAAAGTTTACGATTTTGTAAAGGTCACATAGAAAGGTAGTCTGGTGAACGTGATAAAATGATTAACATCATTTATCAAAGCGTCCTGATAGTGTTCATTCACCAGTTAAATGGCCTCCTGGTCGAGACACGCCATTCATTGTCAATACGTTTCCTTCAGTTGACGGATAATTGATAACCATGGTTAACTTGCGCGTCATGTTTCCATTCAGTGAAGTGGTAGGCCGTTTGTGTATAAACTAGATTCACTCAAAGTACTTGGTATTGAGATTTTGTTTAAACTGTCTGACTATTACCATTTATTCTGTTCCATTCTGTGTTGGAAGTAGACAGTTTGTAATGATATAAACTAGATTCACACAAAGTGCTTGGTTTTGAGATTTTGTTTAAACTGTATGACTTTGGCTATTTTTCCGTGTGCTATTTTGTGTTAGAATTGGTTTTGAGATTCTCTTTAAACTTTCCCAAGATTTGTCATCGTTTCAAATGAACATACATCTCTTCTGGCTCATTATACAGATGATGGGTCACCCTAAGGACACAAGGTGCGATAGACTGTTTGACCGTGATAATCCTGTTTTCATCGTTTTTCAAGGTGACGAGATTATATGTATGTGCACTTATCAGTGAAATGAACACATG
>JAVFBZ010003980.1:0-12438 GCA_032466195.1 Katharina tunicata
TTGTATGCACGAGGCACAAGTTCCTACATTAGATAAAGTTTATCCGTTGAAACGTATAGTTTGTGCATTATAAACGCACTTGGTTACATATTGCATGGCACTGTTGAGTGCAAGCATGCCCCTTTACGAATCCCACAGACTTGCTTTTGCCTTATTGTGTTTATAAACTGGGCTTTTTGTTTGCATTTTACTACAGTACTGTCTGTTAATATTGGGTGAGCTTTCGTTGTATATTTAAAATAACAATAATTTCAACAGTTTAATTAAATATTGTAGCTACAACGGCATGTCATGCCGGGGAAAATAATTTAAGTCTCTTGTCGTGTCCAGCCATGAGCAACGTTGGAGTTCTATTTCCTTTATGAAATTGCTCCCTTTGTTTTGTTGTTCTGCAGTGTAAATGTTTTAAATATATTTAATTAAACCCACAAACATACTTTGTATACACACAACTGTAACGTCCACTATCTTTAATATGATGACATCTTATTTAATCCTTATATAAGTAGGCCTATCCCGGTGGAGGCAAGCACACTTTTCTTTCTCTACATTTATACACAAAATATATATATTTAATTCTTAATATAAGTACTAAGATCTTACAACGTTCAAATTGAGGAAGCATTAGATGTCTTAATTCAAGAGTGTGCAGAAACGTAACTAAATTTTCGAACATATTTCATAATTCTTACTGAAGGTAATATACGTTTTTGTATTTTTGTATAAATGTAGAGAAAGAAAATTTTGCTTGCCTACGTTTATTATAATATAATAAACTTTACGTTATAACTCTTCCCATTCAATTTGTTCTGTTACCAAATGGTCCTTTTAACCAAGATTTTTACGCAAAAAAAGACATATGTTATTCAAAAAGTGTTCCTAAAAAAGAATGACAGAAATATTGACGTTAATTTTATGTATACACTTTCAAAAAGTGAACAAAATATAACATTGCAGCTTAAATGTAGACAGTAGAAAATGTCCTACAAATGCATGTTACTTAATAACATTTTATTTCGCCCAACTATAACTTAACCATTTGTTAATTTAGTTCTGATGTACTACGAGTAGTATTAGTATTTTATGTTGATATTTCTAGTTGTGTGGGGAATTAAGTTTAAATTTCTCAATGTGATTTAATTAGAATTTTATTATCGTAACAAAAGGCGACTCACTTTTACTGATCACTTGTAATAGTTTATATTTTAGGACGTATACGCAATTGACATAAATAAGAAGTATTAAATGACGAAATAGAAATACAACTCATTTGGTAACTTGATATAGGCATATTCATGTTGAATAATTGTGTATAATATTGGCAGATTCTATATGCATGCCTGCAACACAAATATATTTTACACAGTTAGATTGTTTATATTAACTTTATAATTTTCGTGGGTTAGATTCAATTTTCTTTCGTAATTTTCGTTATTTTTTGATAATGACAAATGCATTTCGCATGAAACGAACACAACTATTCCTTTAGTAGAACAAACCTCTTTTTTCGGGTTTCGCCTTTCGTTATTACAGCTTAAACCGAGAGCCAAAGTTTAATATTTTAATTTCATACTAAATATCTTCGTTTGATCCATTTATTAAATTGATATGTCCTAAGATTTATTGAACTCGACATATATTATTTATATTGATAAATAAATCAAACATGTTCTAAAATATCTGTTATATAATAGAAACTCTTCAAAACATAAAAACAACAGGATATTAGTTTCAAACTGGGAAAACGATTCTATTCAGTGGGGAAAACCTTATAACTCGCGAGTGGACTATGCTATTTTTCAGTAAATACCGATTGGTGAAGCTCTAAGTCCTATAAGACAACACAGGGACTATAACTTACCTTCCTGCCTTGGTAACAATCATTTCAGTTCCAAGTTGATCAAATTCTTCCCAAAGTGCTTTCATTTCTAAGTGAGCATTAACGCTCATTAATTTAGGATACAATGGCTTCTTCTCTCCGTCACTTTTATTGTTTTTGAGAAAACTTTCTGGGCTCTCACAGTTTC
Source organism: Katharina tunicata (assembly GCA_032466195.1). Classification (NCBI taxonomy): domain Eukaryota; kingdom Metazoa; phylum Mollusca; class Polyplacophora; order Chitonida; family Mopaliidae; genus Katharina; species Katharina tunicata. Next base: position 2,028 of record JAVFBZ010003980.1, read on the forward strand.
CAGGACTGGTAGCTGGACCGTTTTCAGGTTCATTTTTTACATTGTCTCCTTCAAAACTGTTTCTATTAGAGTTAGCACTGGTCTGAGATTGATTAAGAGGGTCATATCTCGACACATCAAAGTATGACCGGCCACTTGTATTATTTAACAAACACGCTGAAAGAGAGGAGAAAAATACACACATCAAAGAGAGGTATAAATGTCGTATAAATATGTAAGAAAGCAAGAATATGTTATAATATACAAGCACTATGTCACTATGTAGAAATTCTATGTAGAAAACAATTATTTAGACATTGGATTTTATAAGTTGGTTATGTCACAGTTTTAGTTTTGATACGAGAAAACAAATATTATTTAAATCTACAAATATATAAATTAAATGCAAAGCAGTAAAGCTAACATTTCTGTTGTACACTGTGTGAATCTCACATCAGTTTATTACCAGCTTCGAACTTCTTAATTTAAGTACATCTTTTACATTATATAATGTAAAGAAATATTTGCTGTCGTGCTATAAATTATATATTTTTAAACAATAATTCATTTTGAATGGAAAACTCGTGTCCAATAATAATACGCTTCTCAATTCGGATTGATATTAGGCTTTACGAATTCTCCACAATTTAATCAAATAAATACAATTAATAATATTTGATAAGCTGTCCGAATCAGATTCTTATTTTAAACACAACAGTGTAAGTTTAATAATGATGATTTTGCTGACATGCTGGTTTCGCAAAGATTCACAGATATATACATCCTGATGTTGGTGTTAGGTCAAACACATTCCGCTTTGTTTGGTAAAAGTTATACCAAAATAACCAAACATTGCGGGTTTTATGAGACACGTGTCTGGTGTCGGCTGACACACTAGTATCACACCTGGTGGTCACTTACCTTCCATGTTCTTAATTCCGGAGGTATAAGTGGATCCCTGTCCCCAGTCAAAGAAACAATCAGTGGCACGCTGTGATGGGTAGGTTGGGTAACCCAAACTGGTGAGAGTAGCTGCGTCGGCTAGTGGGCCCGACATGAGTGAATCTATACGAAAGGCATTAGAGCGAGCAGACATCAGGAGGTTTACTTCTATCCACGACTGTAACCATCTAATCAACTACTCAGCTTGATAAGAGCTCCCCTGCAGTTCACCATCCTTCTCCCGGCACCGGACAAATTCGCTCAGCAGGCACCCTTGATACCAACAGCTACAGACTTAACGATCAAACTCACTCTCTTATTGGTCCCTACATACCAGTTAGCCCGTCCCACAACCCAGAGAACATAAACAAACCAAAGTCTACTCCGGGTTATATACGTCACGTTTACAGGAAAGTAAACAGAAACAAATCGCTCTAAAATTGAACCAGTTTATAAACTTATTCTTTTGATATTAGTTTAATTAACAATAGTATATATACGTTTTCCTTGCAATAGGAATAGATAAATGATACTATAACTCCGGTCCTTTTTCCAGTCTAGATGTCTGGAGTAAATAAATATGTCAAATGCCTAGCACATTTTGCCCAAACCATACTGAGATGTAGACATTGTTACAATTCGGTTTGACGTTAGTATAAAAGTTCTATGTTCCATTTCATTAACTGAATATTTGTTCGTGTTGGTGTAATTTGTCTTGCTCAGTTTATTCCTTCAGTTTAAACTCCCAATGATGCTCTGTGATCAAATACTACCACAATAAAGCGGGACCTGTTGAGCATCCCTGGCATATCCATTAATCATCCAACAGTTGTGTCACAGGCGTCCCGTCAAAACTGACCACGGTCCTATTTCAAGCGTTTCTCGCATGTCATAGTTGATGTTGTTGCCGTTTAAGTGAAATACCGGCTGCTGAGGCGGGTACAACTACCAAAGTGTTACTACATTTAATCCAACTGATCAACACTCCTGACGCCATTTCTACGACTTGACATAAATCAGGACTTCGTGAAACTTAAATCCTCTACAACGAACACTATTGCCAAGAAAAGTCTCTGAGTCTGAAGATCATATCTCCAATAATATGTCATTCGTTTGTCAAGCAAGACAGCACGTACATACACCCAATGAAATAGAAGAAATATGTAAATTATTTATTTCTCATAGCTTACAGATGTAAGGTAAAATTTAGAAAAACTTAACAACAGAAAGTCGACAAGGGATGACGGGTGGCGGAATCTCTTCCCCATCAACGTCTAGACCTGTCGCGGATCTGTCGTCACAGCGAGAACCCTCGAAGGCCAGTGTATTGTTCGCTGTATTTTCAATTAGCGCAACTCCACGTCAAAAACAACAAAACTGTTTTTGTAACCTAATATTTTATAAGTGTTAAAAACCGAGTTGATATTGCAGAAATATTGTTTCAACCAATAAACCTATTAAGTTCAATTGTCTTAACAAATTATTTTAAAAATACATACTATGTGAAATATGACATATATAGATATACGTGTATTATGTAACTCATGGGCACAACAACAATATTCAAAGATAGTCTGATTTTTACGGACAATATGTTTGTATTGTATCCAAATTTATGGGTATTACTTACATTGTATACTGTTTATGTTTCGTTGTTTTTTTAGATTACACTCTCAAATTGACTTTGACGGCTTTTCTAATGAAATTAACCGCACTTCTTGTATTGGATGTTATTTAAAAATAACGAATTCCTCTACGAATAACAATAATTTTCATTTGAGGACGGAATCAAATCGCGAGTTATATCATGTTTTACTGACAAATTGCTGTGAAAGACCAAATTAAAATCTCAATATCCAACGATAGTGTATTTCTCTGCTTGCACCGCCAATAAATATGACATGGATACAATAGTCATACCCCAATAATAAATGTTCCCAGAAAGAAATCTGCTAGACGCCCCTAAAGCTATAGAAAATATATTTTCATCTTGTTTTCTGTACGCTATTCTTGAAATTGACATGAAGTTGTACATGTGTCATAGAGTATTTGCTAGAAGTCGGTCCATATCCTCCATATATAGCTGCGAGTTCATTGGTAACAGTCGACTAACATAACATCAAAAATACTTGACTTTTGTTAAATCTTCCCAAGTTGTAGCAATAATGCATCTCGATATATGGACATTTGTTCTGCGAAACTGAAACAAATATACACATGTTTTTCAAGACAACTTTAGTTGGGTTTAACATAAAACACACACAAATATAAAGCGACATCGATCCTTCATGTCAATCATGAAGTTAATCATCAATGTGGATTATAAACTCAAGTCACTCGAATTCGAATCGCGCTGTCCAGCTCCTTTCTAAAATAGAGAATCAAATCATACTCTGAGTATTGATTGGCCATCTTGCTGTTCACCTAGGAAGTGTTATCCCTCTGAGCTGTTAATGACGAGTCTGTTTTTATCTGACAAAGTGGTACTGTTTCACGATTTTATAATTTGTTTCTGCCTTTTAAAGACTTCAATTGAAACGGCCCTGTGACAATTTTTTTTCTGTATTTACTTTTAAATAAGTTGGTGGCAAAACTTAGAGGATTCATTCCCTAACGTAATTTTTTCGGAAACAGTACTACAACAAGAACAAGAATGGATTGTCATTACATTAATGTTCGTTGTCTTCTGAATCTAGAGAAAGGTACGAGCCTTTTTTAGAATGCTCAAGCTAATCCTGGATGTCGTAAATCATTTGAAGGTATAACACCTTGAATTAGAATAAATTGATGTTGCGTATTTTGTTTTGACTTGGGTTTGGACATGTATTTAAACATCACTGAAATTATGCCGATGCATGCCGTTTTAACAATGTTAAATAACAATTAAATATATTATAGGCACACGTGATACAAAACATTGTATGTTTTAATGGTTGAAGTTGAATCAACGTAAATCGTTTCCTAATTTATTCCAGATATATACCATTTTGTTTTACACATGTTAGAAGAGAAAAAATAAATGGAATATAATGTTTAAATTATAATTTAAAAAGTAGTTACATAATTGTTTTTTTTTTGTACAAAATAGAACAGCCTATACAAAATAAACAGTATTTAATATTATGTTAACAAAATTACATTAATCTTGAAATTGTTACTGGTCACTCACGTTGAATAAAAAAACAGCATTCCACCGATTTTTGGAGAAATGACACAACTAAAAAAAACACTTACGTATCACATCTCTCGTCAATATTCAACAACATTCTTTGCGTTAGTTGTCTTCGTTACTCTAACGACTTTAACTATTGATGAGGTTTCTGGTGAATATAATTTTTGCTTATGTTAAATAAATTTGTAAAAGCATTACAATCAGTTTCTTCATCTTCGTCATTGGATTAATACGGAACTCATTCTGCAAACAAAAGAGGACCTGGCATTTTACTATAAGTTTATATTACCTCATTTATATAAGTTCATATGCAAACAGTCGATGTTAAAGTATAAACTATACAGTGTGTTTGCCAAGGCAATATTGTTTGAAGTTTTTACACGGCATCATTTTATATCAGTTATTAGCATAAAGATTTTCCTAACTTTATTCAGGTAGAATGACGACTTTGCTTCGCCAATATTTCTCGGTAAACTGGGAAACGTCTTAAATGCTCCCTACGACATGAGTGTATTGGTCAACAGGTGACATCGAGCAACAGAGAGTTTAGGTACACTAAACGTCACACAATTCCCTCCCTTGCTTTTATCAGCTTTTGGAAGATGGAGTATGTCACATGGAATTCACAAACATTCAACATCATTTGGAAAGGAAAAACTGACAACAGGGTATACAATGTGCACATTTATAGGTATTTTCGAGATGAAAAAGATGATTATAATCATTTTATACATAACGTCTGCATTCAGTGTTTCAATCAGTACCGTTCCCGACAAATCTGCGAAAATAAATACGTTTCTTGTAGCTAAGGAAACCATTTCTTAAGATAAAAGTGACTGTTGAATTCGCCTGGGTTTATCTTGTCTTTGTGAAAGGTGTTTATGAGCTGATATCTAGGCGATCCTGGCAAATGTTACTCACTGGATGCTGCCTTCTGTCAGTGAGCCAGTTTAACACAATTGAACCTGCAAATCCATCCCGATTAACACAGTAACAATAACAAAAAGTTTTCAGAGATATACGTCGCCAATCGATAAGGTTTTCTGGTAAGCAGTAAACGGTTCGGAACTACAAAAGTTCTAATACCACTGCATGTTTCTCAGAACAAACGTGTTGTACTCAGTCTGTAGAAGCGTGGTATTTATGAATTAAGTGTGGATCTCTTCGCCCGAATAGACCCCACCGTACGGGGCGAGATAATGAGGAAAAAATTAGCCTCAGTGCTGATAACTGGCAACACACTCTGACGACAGATCGCTTTAAGTCCCTGTGCCTAAAAGGTCCCTTCCCGCTGGGGGTAACACCAAAGGTCTACAAGTTACCCCAGTTAACAGGCCAAGAGGCCAGCTCAACTACAAGCCGTTAAACATCGAGGCAGTGACAGGTCTGGAAAGATTTCTGGCTTAATACGGATCAAGATATTTATTTCAATAAAAGGTGTTGACGACCACGCACAGAGGGGTCCTGTGTTATAAATTGCCGGGGCACGAGACATTGTGTGAAGACTTAAATGATGCTTATTGAATCATTTCCCTTTGTTTAATAGACTATATTGATAAACGTCAGCCGGAGGCCATGTCTGATCCTCAACGTAACTCTGTGAGACCCCCAAGTCGTCCATCTTATACTCGTGACAACATGCAGCGTGTAAAAGAGCGATAAAACAGTTTATTCCATGTGTTAGAAGCGGACTTGAATGCTTCCAATTCGACCGGAAAGCATCTCGTGTGTTCGCAGCCATATCGCGCTTAGACATGATTTATGGCCGTGGTACCGTGATTTCCGACCTTGCCGTGAAGTTTATAGAATAGTTAGCCGCACGTGTTCCGATGTTAAGTGAGAGCGGAGAGTATTAAATCTACAGGGAGAAGAATGTTTGGTAGATATAATTTACCACTGGGAAAGCTTAACATTAGAAATTGGTGGCGAGGAAATGGCTTGATCCAAAGGAAGGATTTTTTCAAAGAAAGGCTAAAACAGCTGGTAAAGTCATCAAAATTCAATTACCCGACTATGTATAACTCTGATATCTGACGAAGTAAATATCTAGAATGAGATAGGGGAAATGAGATATGTCTCCTGGCTGGGGCGGCCCGATTTAATTATCCAAGCTGACCCTGGGGCAACCGTGTGTCCTTGGCAGGCAGCACCCACAACCATACGCTCTGTAATCCTACGCCTAAATTCCCCAAATGTTGACCGTTCTGACTTCGTCTAATGTAAATAGTTTTCATAATAATCCCAAGCAGGCGTTACAAGTTTACGCAAGTTGTGTGAAGGCAGTCGACTTTCTTTCCCTCAAACGTAATCACTCAGCCTCTATTGGCAGGCTTTCCATAAATATATAGGCCTCGAAAGATCAGATCTGGAGTACAGGCCGATAGAGACTGAATTCTCCCAGTAAACTACACCCTAAACTCACTAGATTAGTAGTCATTGATAACATCTGAAGTCCCACCTTCTGACAGCCCTGAATTCCACTCTGTATCAATTTAAGCCCGAGCTAATTCTTCACCTTTCTCCGCCTCTTTTATAGCCTCAAGGACTTTCAATCAATCTGTACTTTATATACATTGTTGATTTTTACCAATTTCAAAAAATAAATTATCTCAAATACTTACTTTTTGACATTGATGGTCATCAAAAGCGCGACAGATATGAATGGCCCACTCTATAAACATTCAGAAATAAACACTACCAGAACTATGATGGGTATCAAAATAAACAAACAAAGTCAAGTCATCTAATGCCTAACTCCTTGAAATCTCAATTCAAGCTCTGTTTTATAACGACCATTTTTTATTGCGATGTGGAAAGTGCTTACATTGTGTTAAAAAAGTTCTTTCCCAATATTGAAACTTCTGCTATACAAGTCTGACCCTCTGTCAGAGAAACCGCCATGACTTGAAAAAAATATGTCATCTCACATATTTTGTCAACTAATCAAAAACACCGACACGATCACAGTTTTTCGTTTATATTTATCTTAGTTAAATCAATTTTAAGAAAAATTTAACTGTGGATCAAAAAAATTGTATTACACAATGACCCTAACTGATAACATATTTATTTTACCACAAGGTCTGTTCCCATCTATAATTCTTTGTGGTAAAACATTTAAAAAATATTTCCATCATATCGGATACCTTGTGAAATGTGCAGAACGTGTGCCAAAAATTTCTTCCCGGAAGCGGACGAGCGGAAATCAATATCAGTGTCAATTATCGAATCATTGGAAACAAACACAGGGATGGTGCACCTTGCGGCTTTAATATCATCATATAAAATAGGAAACGTTCGCATCTGTTGACAGCATCTATTAAGGTAGGCTTCCTTATGAACGGAGGCATCAAGTCAAACTGAAGTCTTGTTTTTCTTCTGAGATATCACCTTCTATACTAAGAGACACAGCCATATCATCCACTATTATATCACGGAAGATCTGAATGAAGCTGTGCCCACTCTACGGTCCATTGCTTTTGGCGTTCGCGAGAATCCGCGCATATCCCCCTTCTTAAACATTCTTTGGCAAGATTGAAACCCGTACTTTATCAGCTAGCAGTCACAAACAGTTTTCGTCTTCTAACGTCTTCATCTCAATAGTTCACGCTCGGATTCATACGTAAATTAAACAGAGATACAGAACAGGACAAGAGAGCTCCCAGTGCTTAGGAAACTACGAACAGAAAATAATTAAGAAGCAGATGTATTTTCGCAGTTGCGTTATCTTAGAAAATCTTATTTAATTTGTCTTTAAGTTTGTTGTTCGAGAAAGTGTGGAGAAAGTATAAGTTTTTTATTTGGCCTTATGTTTTCCAAATTATTTGATGGTATTTTTAAGATTTGGAAATCTCATGAAGCGAGTAAATGACAAACTGAACGGTGAAAGTGTCCAATCATATTGCACGGTATCTTGAAAGTGTTAAAGTAATAAAATAATGAGCAAAAAGTAAAATGGCTTCAAATAAAGCGGCTCCTTGGTCCGCCCTTTATTGAATATGTTTAAGGAGGTTTGTTGACTCCTTGACAAACCTTGCGAGATCTACATTATTCTGGAACGGGTTTTACTGAGATTTGTTCCGGTTCTACCCCCAAAACAACGACAATGGGAATTTCTGTACCATGCACAGCAATAAATATATTTTGTAACATTTTATTTTGTATCAAGATTTTACCTCCAAACAACGCCAATGCCAAGGTCCCAATAGAATAACTTTGAGTGCATGGTGCAGAAAACATTAAACCAGCACAAAAGAGTAATAAAAGTCATTATTACATAGTCATCCATTAATTTGCGACCTTGGTTGAGTAAGCCTATTTTTTTTAGTACGTGACAAGTTGCAGACAGGCCTTTTACCATGGTGGGATATATGTTCCAGATATTTTACAGGTAGAGAGCAGGGTAAATCTGATACAAACCAGTTTTTCATCTGACGTGAACCTACCCTCTAAATTACACGGCTGAAGGGTGGTACAAACAGCTGGCTAAATCTCTCATAATAAGCATAGTTCTTAATTGTGAAGGAAACTTTGCCACAGATTTTAGTTCTAGGCATAACAAGGAATATTGCAGATACGTATTCTTCCAAAGTACAAACACTGTGAAAACTGTGAAGAATACGTACATTTATTCACAGTGCTTCAAATAATAGTATTAAATACGAAGCTGATAAGGGTTTTCTACCTTCATTAATATTACTTTAAAAATAAATGACAGCGAATTTATTTATTTAAAAATTAAAAAAAACATATGTTTTATAACAAAATATAAAATTAATTAAAACAGACATGCTGCATTTTTGCCTTTTTGATCCATGTTTGTGTAGACTAGTCCTAACGTGCGAAACAAGGCCTTTTCTTGTGCCACGAAACCTAGGATTCGGGCCCACCAAGGGATGACGGAGAGAAGTTCTAGGCGTCCGTGGCTACCTTGAATTTGTTTTCCAACCTTGATAATTGTGCTTTCCTGGGTCTGTTCCTTGGGTACACTATATGCAGTCTGTCTGCCATGTGGTACGAATGTTTTATTTTTCCCCACGCTGTGTGGGCTATAAGTACTGCAGAAGCCAGACACAAATGACACAACCACCATTGAGGAAGAACATATGAGAATACCAGCGTGTTTTAAAATGCCTTTTGAAATCTGCGATATTTTAAAATGATAAGCGGGAAGTGGTTTATTTGTTCTGGTTCCCATTAACCAATTAGGAATTAAGAAGTATTTCAACTGGATATCAGCTCTGGACGTGTTCGCTATTGTATGTGTATGTGTATATCCTACCCTTGACGCATGCCTTTGGCGAGTTATACAAGAAGAAATTTACTTAAGTTTAAGTATTGCATTTTGATAGACTACTTCCGGCGAAGGAAGACCAAAACGTCAGACCTCAAGCGCCTATTTGATTACGATTTCTTTATTGTTACAGAAAACACTTCGCATGCAAATGTTCTCGACGACAGAGTAAAAATGATAACAACGTGACGTTCAGCAAGGGTCTAAACCTGCAAAATTGCGTGAACTAGAATGTGTTCTGTGGCATAGAGTGTTATACCAAAAACGAAAATACAGCTGTAGTACAATGTAAACATATTTAAATAACGTCCATTACATTTACATCTGTTACATACATAGAGATGGCTAACAGGTGAATTTATTTAATTATTAATTTATTTTATTGGTGTTTACGTCGTACTCAAGGGGAATTCGTTTATATGACGACTTGCATTGCTGGTGTTTGGTGGAAAACTGGGAAGAACCCTCGTAAAGAAAGCTGCCCCTCAGGTCAACAGAGAGGAATGTAAACAACAACAACAACAACAACCCACATGTTAACAGTATCTTGTGAATATTATTAACATCAATATCAATTTATTGTATCGGTTTGTTAATAATTTATAGTAATAGTATGGTTAGGCGGAAACTGATTATAATAATAACAGGGAAATAATTTTGGTTATACTGTTTCTGTTCATAATACAGAGAGTAATAATAAATCATTTTTGTAACATTTTATTTTGAAGCATACATCCAGATAAGGACGATTTTACACAGGCAATCCAAGAAGTACATCATGTAGACCTGGATGAAGGGGCTTAGGAGTACATCATGTAGACCTGAATGAAGGGGCTTAGGAGTACATCATGTAGACCTGGATGGAGGGGCTTAGGAGTACATCATGTAGACCTGGATGAAGGGGCTTAGGAGTACATCATGTAGACCTGGATGAAGGGGCTTAGGAGTACATCATGTAGACCTGGATGGAGGGGCTTAGGAGTACATCATGTAGACCTGCATGGAGGGGCTTAGGAGTACATCAT
>JAVFBZ010003991.1:0-12438 GCA_032466195.1 Katharina tunicata
GTCCTACGTTTGATTCGATAAATATATGTTGAATCCCAGTGTTTACCTATTTAAATTCATGTTTCAAATTAAAATTATTTTTACAGTTTTTCAAATTAAAATTATAATGAAAGATACAAACCCGCACTGGAAATTTAATACCTGCAAATTATATTAGATTTACACAATCCTGAAAATGTTAGACGCATATATATATTTTGAGTGTGGATATTATTAAAGGATGTTAGTCTATGATTCCGTATATTTGAAATAGATACAGTTCCATAAATGGTTCTTCTTGCCCTATCATCTGCGATATATAGATAGATAAATACGAGACAAAAAGAGATTTTATATAAAAAAATAAAAAATACCTGAAGAATGAAGCTTTTGGCTACGAAATCTTACACAGCGCTTTTTTTTTTTTGGTTTGCATATGTGTTTTTACAAAATTGACCTTTTACTGTACAAGACAAACCTAGAAGGGAATAACATTATGGAAACAGTTCCAATACAACAATGTATGTCCTGGTAATACAGTAGGATGTGTAAACAGGCAATGCATTTATTAAAGTATCTCTTGACATGATAATACACGATTCGGATAATACGCGTTATTGTTGACTTCAAAGCGGCACTAGATGAATGTATACACATTTACATGTATAATCCAATCAGTTAGTCAAGATGCCATGATAACTGGGGTTCCTCTCCTCTTCTGTATAACCCATTTATAACACATAAGCGGTCATAACATTGAAAATGTCCATTTAACAAGAAAGTAAAATCGTTGGAGCACTATAAAGTCAAACTTACGAATTGTGTGTTTATAAAGAAGGTGTTATTTGAAATTATATATTACGGTTCTGTTATCTATAGAAAAAACAGAGGGATTTTCAACTTCTGGGTATATTTATAAGCCACATTTCGGCCTATATGCTAACACCGTTTTTTTTAGGAATAATGGGGGAAATTTGTTTACAGGCCAAAAACAAAATGGCGGCCGGAGCCTTTGTGGCCGGTCGTAAATACAACATAACTTCCTTATTATTTGCGCTAGAAAGTTAATCGTGGTGTCTACACATAACTTTTCAAGGTACAGGAACCCATTTCTACCATCTAATTTATCATTTTCACTTCCACAGCATGGTATTGCCAGCATTGCCAATATTTATACATTATACATTATGAATGTATTATGATGGCGTTTCCTTAACATTGATCTCTTTCTGTACTAACATGTATATATAACAGCGCATGATGGATGACAGATGCTTCTTTGACTGTACAAATGATTCACCTAATCTTATAACCTGTGGTGATGGTAGAGTCGAAACTGTTAGAAATTGTAGCATCAGGCTTGGTGATGGGTTAATTAATAAACTTGTTGGTGTCGATTCAATCACGTCAAAAGAATTGTGTATCGATATATCATCACATCAAAAGATTTCTATCCAAGCAGGGAGATGACAATCTAAGAGCTGATGAAGTAATTGCCCCCAAAATATTTCACAGATCAGGGTCAACAGACTTTAACTTCAAATAACATTGTTTGTCTGTGGCGAGATATGCATACCGTTGGCCTCCAGCTCACGACATCCTGATAGATGGAGAAAAGTAGTACAAGCCGAACAGCATATGACTTCAAGCAGAAGATATTACGTAACTGTGATGTTCGCAATGATTGTCAAGCAGAGGAAGTCTGAGTTCGAGTTAGTCGTGCGGTATCAGATCTGCATGCTGCTGATGGGCAGTATCATAATGATTATTATAAGCAGTTCGTGAATCACAAGAATGTACTAGCAGCTACTAACTCTACAACAAATGTTCCAAAACCAGATGATTCTACCTTTGATGCCTTGGTTGAAGACATATCAGTAAATAAGTCGCATGTATGGATCTCTCTTGAAATCCAATATACATATGCTAATCATGGAGGTACCATACTACCACGTCGCAAGCTCATTGATCGGTTAGTTAATCACTTTGGTGATGATCTACTTGTTCTCTCAGGTAATGGAGTTGCGAGTATACTCGTCTTTCGCAGCAAAGCTCCTCACATGCTCCATCTTGTTGACGATAACGCTGATGTTGATGTGACACCCATTGCCAAAACAATCAAGAAAGAGTGTTTAGAAAGAGCAACTGACCGAGACATGTATAAAACTCGACTGTCTCTGGAAGATACCACTGAAGCATGTAGTGATCTACTTCTGACATTGCTTGCTGAACTGTCATCCACACTGGATCACACTAACACGGCTCTATTGATAGGCAACATCATAACTAGTGTTCTAACCAACAGACCAACAACATTACAGATAACTCTTGGAACTATCCTGACGGAAAAATCACTCATTGAACAGTGCTCAGAATTTGGCATAACATGTTCGTACTATGAGGTCCTGCATTTTAAGAAATATGTGGCCCATGCTGCCTCAAGAGAGAAACAACTTCCAGGATGGATGGACAGTAAGGTTGGCCTAGTTCAAACAGTTGCTGACAACTTCGACGCAAACATAGCATCGCCAAATGGACTGAAATCAACACACTCCTTTGCCTTGCTTCTAACTCAACTTCAGGATAACATAGAAGATGATATCCAAGTATCAGACAATCCGACAATCAGAAAGCTACGGACAAATGAACTGAAAGAAGAACCAACACTATCCGTAGATGTACAACACTATAATGGACCCCGGAAACCGGTCATGGCAGAAGCCTGTGCCATGCATCATGTCCACCCATTGCGAATACTAGCTGCAAAGGTCATCACTATGAACAGAGCTCAGGTGGCCGACTACTATTCCTGTGTATGATCACACATGATGAGTCAACTCCAGAATATAATGGTTTCAACACAGAGATGGCTCGTGTACAGGGGCATACCGTCAAACCTTCAATCAAAGCCATCTATACTCCCCTCATTGACATGAAGCCATCTCATCCCGATGCCATTATGACTGCCATGGTTGAGTCTCAGCGAGTGACGCAAGCAAGCAACCAGTTAGTGACATTATTCACTGCCGACCAGCAATTGTATCGAGTAGCTGTTGATGTACTGTGGGCATATCCAGGGCAGTTCCTGAATTTCATCCCTCGTCTTGGCGGTATGCACATGCTTATGAACTTCATAGGTGCTGTAAGAACCCTCATGACTAACACTGGCCTTGACGAACTGATGAATTCTGCTTTCGGTGGCGTTCTAAAGATGCTATCGGGGAAGAAGTTCCCACCAAAATCTCCGAGCCTTGAGGATGGTTGTGGAAGAACTCCTTCGAGATGTTATACCTGCCAGTGAGAACTTCTCTGATCTGATGTATGGTTGGACCAAGGAGGACAGCAACTTGTTTCCAGTGATGTTACCTGCTGATATTTCTTCTGCTCCTGTGGAGGTGCTACATATTATCAAATGTGGCTGTGCTTCATCATGTCCATGTTCCACTGGTAGATGTAGCTGGGTGCATGCTCAGATGTCTTGTTCCATGTTCTGCAATTGTCATGCTGCTGTTGATTGTAACAAAGATTATACCAGAAACATATCCTCACAGGACGATGAACACGACGAAGAAGATGTATGAAGGACTTGTTGTAGTTAATGTTGTTAACAGCTTGATTGGTTAAATGGTACTTACCATGTTTAGTTTTAATCTGTTGATATTATGATGTGTCGGATGCCTGACAATATCATTGAATGATACAATTTTCTTCTGAGCGGCGTATCACTAGGCTGATTGAAGTGGTATGAATTACCATTCTGAGTTGGTATAATATCTGTTCATGAACAATATAATTTGTCATTTGCTGCTTGTATTAACGACTGATCGGTGTTATCTGTAAGTGTTTTTGTGTGGTTTTATCTTGGTATTTATTTTTGTTAAGGACAGCAAATTATATCTACTGGTGCTTGCCAAGTTTGCTAGATTGTACTCACCTGATAATTGTCATTTTTTCAATTTTTTTCACAATATTTTAGCTAAGGTGCAATTTTTAGTATAGTTATGGGCAATATAAGTGTATAAATGGCTTCCTGGACCCTGAAAACATATGTGTAGACACCAAGATTAACTTGCTAGCGCAAATAATAAGGATTTTGTCTCATATTAACGAACGGCGACAAAGCCACCCAGCGGCCATTTTGTTTTTGGCTCATAACATTTTTTCCCCAAGGGTGCCAAAGTGGCACCCGGCTGATTCTGGCTCAGGACATCCCATGGTATCAGAATCAACCATAAAACATCGTCCATACCGCGAAACATGCTTTTCTCAAATTCCGCTGGACTATAAGCGCATGTATTTAACTTGTAAAAGCGGCACACGAAAAATATTCGGAATTCTTATGAGTCAGACAAATTATTATTATGAATTCTTTGATAGGTTCAAATTATATGTATAATATGACATTGATTTCAGTTTAAACGATGTGTGGATTTTATATTCAGTGATGAAACATTTGCATTAATCTCGGGCGAAAATATTTTGAATTCAGGCGTTTTCTGTCCCACTATAAATGATTACAGGAGAAATATCGTCAACACCTCTCGCTTTAGGTTGTGCAATCTTTTCAAGAAAGCTCATTTTTTTTATGTTTAAGGCTCACACGGCCAACAAAAAGCTAGGCATGAAATGGCAAACGTGAAAAAAAGGTAAGACCCTTGGAGATATTACATATGTCAGGCAATATCATTCATTGGCAAGTCCGTTCTCGGCAAATTGAAACCGAAATCCAGCACGTGATCGATACGAGAGACAAAAAACATAGGTCATTAACTCGAACAGCCAACATAATGGGGAGGCTAAACTATCTGTTTAGCGATACCGGATTGATACTTCTCGCTGGCCCGCTGATATGCTGTATCACAGGCCTGGGGTTAAATCCAGAGCCATCGGGAACAACTCACAGCATTGCAATACTAATTGGAGAATGAAACGAAACGTTAGATATTTGATGTCTGCTACCAAACCTAGAATCTCTTTTTGATAATTTTAAGTAAGATGTTTTGGCGTATATAAGTAAGTAATAGGAATGATGGGGAATTTTGATACTTTAGTTATTAAACCCGAGTACAAGACACCGCTAGCGATCCGCAGTCTCTTTTAGTTGCAGTCATGTTTTTGGTCGTCAAATATGCAAGCTATTTTAAAGTACATCTTTTTGCTATTCACTCTGACTTGTTAACAGCAGCTGGTGTCGTTGTCTTGATGCATTTCCGTTTATGTTTTATATGAACTCCAGGTAATATTGAACAATACAACATATCAATTCTTACCTAATAATTGTTTGACAAGGGAAATGTATATACCATTTTATAGGGGTTTGTATTACATATGCTGCACTGTATGTTTTTACTATTAATTCGGCTTGATCAAATGACCAGACCAGTTAATCAACGTACCACTTTGCTAACTTGCGATAAGGAAATGCCATATTGGTATTGGTAGATGGATAAGAACTATTCGGTGGACATTCTATAGCAGCTCTTAGTATTACCATAATACTGTTGGGAACAGCCCAATTACATCGGAATTGTACCAGGTCTGAATTGGCTTATTCAGAGCAGACAATGTGGTTAATGTAGACGGGCACTCAACTATCTGGCGGCACTGTTAACACGGATACATTGGCGTACGTCATCTAAATTGTAAATTATCAAGACCAATCGACATTGAAAGTAACGCTTGCGCTATAATCTATGTTATAGTATGTTGATAAACCCTACATGAAGTTTTCAACAAAAATAATTGCCGAGCTGAAAACTAAGGTTGAAACAAGACAGTTATCGTATGAAAGAATATTATCTGAGATCTTTAAAGGTCACCGGCTTGTTGTGATAAATTCGCTTGATATTCTGCTCTTGTTTTTTTTTTCTATAAAGGATTGGTTTGAAATTGATCCCACGAGATAACTTTATCTCAAGGTAAAGTATCTTAATTACACTGTGTTGGCAATTACTGGTGGACAAGTGAAGCATTTCTTCCGTAATGCTAATCTCAGAGACAACCTTTGTGCAATGCTGTGATAAACCTTAACTATTGTTATACAGTGTACTCTCAGATATAAATATGTTCTCTTCAAATTATGATGTCCCCAAAGGACTTGTAGTGTTTGATGTGATTACCTATAGGTCATCTGTACTTTTTTAGTTTTTTTTTTATTCAAACAGATTTAAATGGAATTTAATGTTCTGAACTATGTTTGCATCTGGTTGCATTAGCCTTATTTCTGGGATACCAATGGTCTCAAAGAATTACCTTGGTCTTGGTTAAAATGTTGAACCATTGAGGTGATGGCCGCAGGGCAATGCCATGTCATTTTAGTGCTGTATCATGTCTACATGGACATGGATAGAGACAATAAACGGGAACTATTCTACTTTCAAGCATGCAAAACACATACAATTTTAGACCGTTTAGAAGTATATTTATTATCCCTGAAAAGGCTAGTCTATATATGCCCCCAATGAACCGTAGCCTGACAGAAAGGAGTAACCTTCTACCGATTAGCTTAATGGGAAGATCAGTCAGATCGGTTTTGTAGAGAGTAGATCAAGTAATCGATTCGTTAGGCAGCAGGACTTGAACTATTAAACATTGTATTTGGTCTTGCTGGGACTTATAGGACTGGTTGCCAAATTGTTAGTATACCGCGGCTTGGTGTATTTTCGTAACACAAAACGAAAGTAATTTAGATTAATTAAAATAGACTTTCGTAAACGATATTCGGCAAGTTGCAATAGTTTTTTGGCATTGTTATTTTAACGAAAATATGGTGAAGACGAACAATAACCAAGGGAAGACAAGATCACAAAAGTTTAAATTTACTAAAAACGATATTGATCTTTTTATTATCTCACAACCCAGGAATATAAAATAAAAACGCCATCCATCTAAAACAGAGAAACATTGAAAAAATTGTTAGCTTATTTACACCCAACGTAACAGTTATTTTTTTATTATTCTACACATGACATATGCTCAAGTCATCAGTCGGAAGGAAGTAGACAGTTGAATAAAACCATTATTTGGTGGACAGATGGTATTAACAGACACCCATCGAAATATGTTAATGGTCGCCATGATAGCTAAGCCTCGCCAGGTGATCAATGTAAAAGCAAGCGCGTTGTGTCTCTCGTTGAAACAGGAATACCTGGATTGTGTGGCCTACGTGATAATAACATAAGAACTATCCAACGGAGACGAACAAACAACCTGGCAACAGATTAACTGTAAAAAGGAAGATTAAGCTAGATCAGGCTCCGGTAAGAGATTGAACGGAACGCAGAGAACAGTAACCAGCAAATGATACACATAATATAAAGAGCTAGATTCTATTTCCTTTTTTCACGGGTTCCTGATAAACTTATATCAAAACCTACAATTGCTGCAAGCTGTTGTGTGTCTCTTTTCCAACAGACATATTTTTTTCAACAAGATTTAATGCAATTGTGTATACTTGCCTATTTCAAAATTTATATGCACATTTTTTTATTTTATTTAATGCGAGGTTATTCAAATCCTAATGTTCAACAATTAGGTCATACGAAAACGATTATACCTGTTGATTGATTATCGCTGATTATCAATTATTACTAGCACTACCGACACATCAGTGTGAGGTGTGTTCAATAACAACAGCATGATGGAACGGGTCTAAACTGTAACACGTCTTTAGTTAGGAGTCATCAATTCTTGAATGCTCTCATTGGGCGTTTTATATTAAGTTTATAGTCTCTGATCACGACTATTCCGGGTATCGCTTTCTCGGCAGTAATAAATTGGACTATTAAATGAAACAGTTGATTGCCGAGAAGAGATGCATCGGTGGTATATCGATATAAAAGATAACGGTCATAAAATCCAACATAGTCCTAGGGTATAGTCATGTTTATAGTCATGACATGTTTATGCTGACACAAAGGGTTTAAAGTCGTGTGTCTGATTTCGGTGTTCATCATCTAACGTAGAAATCGAACGTTGACTTTCGCTAATAGTTGTCCTGAAGCCTTATTTTGGAACATTTTATTACTTGAGTGAAAATTCATGGCATAATTTTTGTGTATCTTTGTGTATTTTTTGCATGTAATATTTGACAAATACAATTTGCACTTAATCGGGTAATTAGCAACGTGTCACATAGTTTTTATGAGGTATGTTTTAATCAAAAATAAATTCCTTGGAAATCGTTATCGATGACAATTTCAATCAACATTTTCCCATTTCAGTCATCTCAACAATGAATTACCATCCAGCACGCGAATGATATTGGCAAATGTTGAACGAAAACACACTAAGGGGTTAACTGTAAAACTATTTATTTTCATTTCATTATCTACGTTAATGCCATGGTACTGTAATAAGGTCTATGTTTGTGAATTTCTGTGTTATTAACTTTAATGGTATCCTGTGACATTTACCGCCTGTTTCGTGTTATCCTTGTAGTTGGCATCGTCACGCTACTGGCCAATGAGTGCAGGTATTTTTCCTGTAAAGAAACGACAAATATTCTACAAAATTATCGACGAATAAATTATTACCATTTCCTGATACTCAATTTATGTTTCGGTTTATTTTCCTTTTAAGGGATTCAATTTAAATATCTTGCAATTTGCATATGTATCGATGGCAAAATTACTGTCCAAGTAGATGTATCAAGTAACTACGGGGGAAGCGAGTCTGTCTACTTAACGATACGGATTAGGGCTTCTCTCTGTTCTGCTTAATTACGGTCTAAAGGTTACAGTTGATGCCATCAAGAACAACTGGCAACATTGCAACACTAATTGGAGAAAACAGAAACAGCAGACATTTGAAACCAACTATCAACCCCAGCATGACTTTTTTGTAATTTTAAACGGGATTTTTTAAAGCATCTTTTCTTTTAGTAAGATAAAGTATGATGGGCACTCGTTGGACGCTAACTAGCTTGATTAGACAGCACTGCTGGGGATTCCTCATCTTATTGCAGTCTCTTTTTGTATCAAATGTTTTTAGTTGATATTTTTGCTATATACTCGGACTTGCATACTACAGTTCTTATTTGTCTTAATACATATTCATATACGTGGTATTTGGCGTCGAGGAAAAGTATCAGTATAAGGTATTAATGTTCTCACAACAGGAATATATGAATAGCTCTTTATTTATGAGTATTCCATATACTCTGCAATGCATTGTGAAACACTTTCGCATACGAAATGCTCTTTGGTTCAAAAGAGAAGTTCAGTTAATCTGTGTATCACTGCTTTAATTGGTGATAAGAAAAGAACACATTTTGTATAGGCCGATTGATGAGAACAGTGTTGTTCTACTTTGTGTTGTTCTTTGCCGTTTTTGTTTTCTTTCTGTAAAGCATTTTGTCTTGTTCAAAGTAAACTATCTGAAGCACACAGTCCGTGGAAAGGGGGCCATTACGTCGTAAAACTTACCACAGAAATAGGTTTGACATAATAATTCGATACATGGCGCCTAAAGAGCATATTCCCACCCGGCCAATATTTGCTTTTCGTGCTAATTTACAAATTATAAATCTTAGCACAAAGTGTAAAAGCTAGTTTGTCAATATTGATTCCAGCGAAAATGATTACAATAGTTCACAATATATCGTGATTAATAAATGTCGAAAAGTATTTGAAAGAAGCACTATGTTTTATTCTTCAGGGTTTGAGAATGTAACTTATACAATTTACATATGTTGGGATTATTTAAAAAAAAGCATGTCACATAGTCTTCATGTTGCATGCGAACATTACACATCACATTCCATGGATGTAAATTCATTTCAAAAAAAAATATTTTCCACACGTTTTCCTCATTTGTCTGTTTGAATTACTTGTGCCTTATTCCATTGGGAACAATACAGTGGCCGTGACACCATACAATACCTCATTGCAATCGGTTGTCTGTTTAATATTTTATTAAGGCCAGTAAACATGTCAAATCACAAGAGGTACCTGCACTAGAAAGTGACATTTGGCTGTCAGAGGTGTGCTTTATAACCTTTTATGGCCATCTGAATTACGGTCTGATCACATGTCGATTGCAAATATAAGTAGAGAAAGAAAACGTCGCATGCATCCACCGTGATAAACCTAAACCAAGGTCACACGTCATATTATTCGTGATTATATTTTTCTTCAGAGTCCATTTTCACTTACATGGTCATTTTAGATGACTGATAAAAGTTTATTGTTAGCATGAGTCTTTTAAGTTCCTTGTAGTGGCCATCCTGGATAAACATTGTCTGAATTGACAGCGTCTAAAATGGTCTGTAACACAGTGTATTACGGGGGTAAATTTAATAATACAACACCCTTCGCAACACAACATTAATTTTAAATATGAATGAAAACATAATCACAGCATGTTATGAATAAGATCAGAGCATGCCATTGACAGGTTAAGTACATGTTTTTCCTAGGTATCAATTTGTTATTCCTTGGCTGATCGACATCTGAAATTTACCTGCCACGAACTGTTGTGTAGTACATATTAAAATAGTCATGCATGATATAATTTTATCTTATAAAAACAGTGTAAATTAATTTCAGACAAGAAGTAAATCTTACGAAATTGCTGTCAAATAAAGTACTATGATATTCTGTCATATTCGCATAAGGTAACAATCGTTAAGTATGGTTATGAAACAAATATAACAGTTAACATGCTAAGATAGCCACACAATCCCAAATCGTTTGATTGGACATCAACATCTTGACAGTTATTAAAAAGTTGAGCTCAATCTGTAAACATTTTTTTTTTTTTTAGGGGGATCATTTACTCTGTTCGATCGATTTACAATATACATGTGGCTTTAATAAGTTCATCCAAAAACAATTATACGTGACAATAAAAAGAAATCTGTGCATCTGTTGTAAACATTAATTCAACGTAAGCTTAGGTAGGAGAGGCTTACTTTTACGTATTCGCGGAACAGGATTTTGACGCGGGGTACCACTGAGTTAATTGGACATTTTCCAGATGTTATTTAACATTGTCCTAGACCCTTTTAGGGCTCTACCAATAATATAATATAGACATTTATTAATGCGTCTTGATGCGGATGGCACATGGTCAGTGTTTTCAGTCCAATGATTTCTCAAACACGCAGTGTCAATAAATTCCAAACGATATTCGCCATCCAACTGTAACATCTTATTCATGGCATGGTCATTTTATTTTATAAACTGTCTATTACTGATAACATAACCATGGGTTGGTAAATCGTGTACTTTGTTATTTAAACAAAAATTAAATGGGTGGTCGTTGTTTTGATACAGATATTATAAATATATAATGTTACTTATCAAAGAGCGCTCGTTCAACTAATGCAGATAGACAGACGACGCGGATATATAATATCTTAAGTACATTTGGTAAATACGTTAAATTCCTGAGCTGGGTCCTTTGCTACGAACAGCTTTGACAGTTCATCTTCAACCTGGCATCCGCTATTATTAAGCTTTACATTGGAGTGAATATGCACTTTCGTTGTCTCGAATAAGGACTGAGAAATCAACTGATGTACGATCAATCAATCTAATAAATCTGGTTTAAACTGTAGGAGTCATATTATATTTAAGTTTAATTAGCTACCACGAACATTTTATTTCAAATCCAACGAACTACAAACTAAACACAAGTCGTCCGTCATTGTCCTGGCTACAGGTTTTACTAAGCCCTCAAACATCGCATACACAGTTTTGATACTGATACTCGTGTATTGCATTAACTAGTTGAACATATTTCTATCTTAAGGTTTAAATAAAATTTAAAAAACGAGAATTGTTTGTTAAAACCAAGTTTATATGTTGCATAAAGGGTACCCTTTGCCATGTTCTGGGTTTCTTGGCCATCTTAAAAACCAGATTGAAACAAATAGGTGTAATAATAAATTAACCTTTGTGTATTGTGGAACGTCTATGAGGTTTAGAACGTGACTGATGTTTGTCATTGCGTCTGTTTGTTTAATTGGCTTCCCTATTGCACGTGTTAAAGAAGCCAACTGATGGCTAGTGATTTCTCTGCCATGAAAAACGTAGGGGACTTTGCATACTGTCAACATGTTTTCCTTCATTAGAAAATGTTTTTGCAAGAACTGATCAAAGAAGGAAAGTGTTAGGTTAGAGTTAAGTTTTGTGGCTTTGAGCTGAAGCGTCGTTTGAAGATCAAACACACACACACACACACACACACAATATGACATTCATCACAATCCAAGATCAATATTAATTGCAAGTTTTGCATGCGTATTCGTTCCAATGACAGACTGTGTTGCTGTAATGTATTTTATTCAGCATTTTGACTGCGTTGTGCAGCATACACATGTTCGAAATCCTAACAATCTATCGTAGTCATTTTTAAGAAACATTTGTACAAGGCTCAAGAATCACACATGATAATGATGCATATGTAGAATAATTGCCAAAGTTAAACTGTGTGACAATTCTATTTTATTCACAT